>MINK01184933.1:0-12774 GCA_001735545.1 Phormia regina
TAAACCTCAGTTTATGTAGAAGACATTGTTAGGAAAAGAAATTCAGTAATAATTTTCTATTACGAAAATTCTCTAAATAAATTTATAAATACCTTCGCAATTCAATACCTTTGCAATTCAAACAAAAATATATAAATAAACAAAATGAAAAATAAAATATTACAAATTTTTTCATATATGGTATTAACAAGTCTTAAGCCTTTAATCCACTTTTTTTGGTATTAACTCTAGTTCTTTTGATAAATCGCAATTTGTAAATTTAAGGAGGTTGCATTATAATTTGAAGCCTAACTCGAAAACTACTTATCAGATTTGATTCAAAATAATATCAAAAAATTTTAACTAAAATTGTCTTCAAATCATTGTTTCCTTACTTTTTATTAGGATCAACGGTTCTAAAGATATTTAGCCTAGTTTTTGAAAAAAAAAAAAAAAAATAATATTTTATAAAACTGCAAAAACATTTTTTTTTTTTTTTCAAAAATTTATAAAAATTCTAAAATAACAACAATTAAAATTTTTATTATTTAACTATAAACATAAATTTGTTTTAAATAAAATAAGATATATATGATTAAAATCAAAGCATAAATGATGATTTTATTCACAAATTAGCGAAAATATTCATTTAGATGGGGTTTACATATAGCAATTTTTTCTTGCCACAATTCTAACTTCGCATGAGAGAGGGAAAGATAAGGACAATTAAAATGTTTAGTATTTCCAACTCCTCTCTCTCTGTCATTCTCTCTCTCTCTCCTATAAACTCAAATTTTTAGCAAATAAAAATGCTGGGTGTAACTTTCAACTTTTAAATTACATAGAAATATTAAAAAAATTACTTGAGTATTTTCACTAATTTGTGCATAAAATCAATATTTATACTTCAATTTAAATGAACTGTAACTGATAATATTTCCCACAAATTTATTTCTATAATTTAAGAATAAAATTTCTATTCTTTCACATTTTCGATTTTTTTTGATATTTTGAAAAAGATTTTTTTTTTTTGGAAAATTTATATAAAAATTTTATATTTTACAAAATAGGATTAATATTTCCATAACTGTTATAATACGGTCTATAAAGTTATATAATAAAGTTTTAAAGGCAATTTTAATCAGATTTGTTTGATACATTTTTAAATGAAATCGGGCAAGTAGTTTTCGAGATATGCTTTAATATATAATGCAACCAGCATACAAAATTTTACAATTTGCAATAAATTGGGAGAAATAAATTGGACTCTTAAAACTTATTAAAATATAATTCCAAACTCAATGATAGACCTCTTGTATTTTCCTGTATTATACATTTACCGGTATTATAAGTTTTGTCATTTATTTTACATTTAAAATGTTTAAACATTTAAAATACAAATTTAAAGCAAAAAACTTAAAAGTAGGTTAATGACCATTAATTTTTTTTTTTCATTTTTTATTTAAAATAAAAATTTACAAATCAAATATGTCAATAAAATGCAAACANNAGAACTAATATCCGAAGTAAAATGTAAAAATTTTAATTTTTTAGATAAATGCTTAAGCATACTGCATAAGATCCTACAATAAGTATGTATTAGTAAAATTGAGAGAGCTTTTCTATACGTGTGTCACATACATAGAAAAGCTCTCTTAATTTTACTTATACATTCATATTGCATGAGCTTATGCAGTATGTGTCTATGGGGTGCTTTACACTTTTTTATTCTTACAGTTTTTTTATAAAATTAGTTTTCTTTACATATTTAAAAAAATTGAAGTTTTATAAATTTATAATAAAAAAAAATTACATACATAACATGATTTTTTAAAAAGCTTATGTTATCTTAAACAACTCTTCCATACATTTCAATTCGATCCGAGCAGAAATTTAGGAAATACAGATTTATTATAAAAAATGTTGCCTTTGGTCCCACTGTATGGTAGTTGATTAATAGCAAAGACAATATTACTTAGAACTCTTAACAAAAATTGTTATTTTAAAAATGGTTATTTTAGATTTTTACAAAATTTTTAGACTATTTTGTAATGTCCGTCCATCCGTCTGCCTGCCTCAGTATCTGTGGAAAACATTCTTATGCTAAAACTATTAAATAAAGTTAAATAAACTCAAATTTTTTTAAGAGTTTGTCGTTAGATTAGCTAGTTTGCTATTTAAAATCGATTTATAAAAAAGCTTTTAAGTACAAACATGTATCAAAAGCTTTAGTTCAATTATAGTAGTAACGAATAAGTTTAATGTTTTCTGGCTTTTCATTTATGCGAGCTTCAAAGACTTTTTTAAACTTAATATTATTTCTTTAATATATCCTTTATATAACTTTAAATTTATGAAAAAGCTTTCA
This sequence comes from Phormia regina, assembly GCA_001735545.1. NCBI lineage: Eukaryota > Metazoa > Arthropoda > Insecta > Diptera > Calliphoridae > Phormia > Phormia regina. The sequence continues at coordinate 2,348 of MINK01184933.1, forward strand.
AGTTCAAATTTATATCAAAATTATCCCTTATAAAACATTCGATTTATAAAAGAGCTTTTAGTTACAAACTTGTATCAAAAGTTTTAGTTTGATTATAACAGTAAGGACAGTAATGGCTTTTTTATTTAAGCGAGCTTTCAAGTCATAAACCTTTATTAAAGCTTAATTTAACTTCAATATTATTTCCTCTTAATTGTCAAATTTTTTTTCTTATATAGCTTCCAATTTATAAAAAAAAAGCTTTTAACTTAAAATTTGTAACAAAAGCTTTAGTTTAACTAAAATAATGTTGAATAACAATAATGTTTTATGGCTTTTTATTTAAACGAGCTTTCAAGTCATAGATTTTTTAAAGCTTAATTTAAATTCAATATTATTTCCTCTTATTTGTTAAATTTATCCTTTATACAGCTTTCAATTTATAAAAAAAGCTTTTAAGTCCAATTTTATATCAAAAGCTTTAGTTTAACTAACATAATGTTAAACAACAAAAATATTGTTTGGCTTTTAATTTAAGCGAGCTTTTAAGTCCCAAAATTTGATTAAAGCTTATTTTAAACTTTGTATTGTTTACACTTAATGAGGAAGATATTAAAAGGAAATGATATTATAATAACTTTTTTGAAGAATTTTCAAGGCTTATGTATTTAAACTTCAGTTCCGTTTAGAAAAAAATACCCTCTTGGCTAAACTTTGTTAAAGAAAAATGTTTAAATCATTTAATAAAAAATATGACTTTTTTTGACAGCTGCCAGCAAATAAATTCTAATGATTTGTTTTAAATTATAAAATCATTAACACTGGGAATTTTGCACTATTTTTTAGTTTTTTAATACGAAAAAAAAACATGATTTTAATGTTGAGATGTTAATGATTGTGAAGTTAATTGATCATGAGTGTTATAAAAAAGCGTGTGTTATTAATAAAAAAATATAATTTATTTTAAAGTTTAAACTATTTTTTTATTTAGTACTTTTGTCTGTTTAAAATAGAGTTTAAAAAAATATATTGCTAACGTAAATCTTTTTGTTAGCATTTGTTTAAATAAATAAAAAAAAATTAAAAAATAAATTTCAATGAACTTGTCTGGTCTTTGGGTGTTTGGCCATTAAGTCTGAAGTGTATTTAATAATGGAAATGAAAATTATTTAAAACCAATGTTAACTCTAGTAGTTTTTTTTATGATTTTATTTGTTCTTTTCCTGATTGATGTGGTTTTAATGGTTTGTTTTTGTTTTTTTATATAAAGAGAGATATTACTTTGTGTATATATTAAAGGCAACACTAAGGAAAATAAATTTAGGTACATATTAAATATATAAAATAAAAAAATCTTGTTTTAAAAATTTATAAAAAAAAGTTCGAATTTGAAAATAAAAGAAACTAAAAAAATGTTTTTAAAATTATACATATTTTCTTGTCTCCTTAAAAAAAGTGTTTTTATTTTTATAGTCCCTAGTGTTTATGTAAATAGTTCAGACTTTTTATTATATTTTTTTTTTTCTCTAAAGCCCAACACTATTTAAAGCCATAAAACATCAACATGCAAAATTTACCACAAAAATAAAAGTTTTACAAAAATCAAAAAAAAATACAAAAACCAATAAAACACAACAACACCACTAACAACAACACAACAAATTAATAAGTGAAAACCATAAAAATATTGAAAATAAAAAAAGATTTAACATAATAAATATTTGTACTCGTAACTTACAAAAAATCGCTAAAAATCACAATATAAGGAAAACAAAAATAAATTTTCTTTGTTGGTTTTTATAATTTTTTTTTGTAAAAAAAAGTTTATGCTTTTAAATTAAACGTAAACGCTGCAAACCGGAAAATTGTTGCACAGCACATTTTCCGCAACAATTGCAATTGTTTACATACACTCACACACACACATAATATACCAGCACTTAATACATGTATTTAACACTATCAAAAGGCTTATATACTGGGCCACAATTTTACCTCAAAAAAAGAAAAAAAAACATTTTCAGGAAAAGTGAAAAAAGTTTTTTTTTATGAAGGGGGTGTAAATGAAAGTGTGTTAGTTTAAGTGTCCGTGTGTATATGTTTTCAGGAGTAAGTGTTTTTTGTTTTAAAAGTTTCTGCCTTTATTTTGTTATAAAACAAATAACGGAAATTGTAGGTAATTGTAGCTTTTTGAAAACTGAAAACATTAAAGCCTACAAACTTGTTTACAACTTCAAAACTTAATAACTTTATTAAGGAATGAAAAGGCGAAGTTGCCAGAGAAATGTTCCTAGAATATTATTCAGCAAATAAGACAAATATTAATTAGACAAAATTTTAAAAGTTTTTAGAAATTCAAAAAACTTTTAAAATTAATAAAATTTTTAGAAATTTTCTAAATAAAATGTCGGTTAAATCGTTGAACAGACAAAAAAGTTGGGGATGAAAATCTTTGAAATCACGACATATTTTTTAAAAATTTGTAAAGATTTAAAAATTTAAAACATGTTGGAAAATTTCCCCTACTAAATGTCTGTTAAATTAGTCAACCGACAAAAAAGTCGGCCATACAATTTTTAAAAATTCCTATAACTTTTACAAACTAACCAGAATCATAAATTTAATAAAATTTTTACAACCTTTTTAAACTAGATCTCGGTTAAATAAGTCAACCGACAAAAAAGTCGGTCATTTTGTTAAATATTGCTATTATATTTAGAAATGAATAATGGATAAAACCTTTAATAAAATCATTGAAATCACGACATATTTTTTAAAAATTTGTAAAGATTTAAAAATTTGAAACATGTTGGAAATTTTCCCCTACTAATTGTCAACCGACAAATAAGTTGGTCATAAAATTTTTTAAAAATCTCTATAACTTTTAAAAATCAATAAAAATTCTAAATTTAATAATATTTTTACAAACTTTTTAAACCAAATGTTGGTTAAATTAATCAACCAACAAAAAAGTCGGTCATACATTTTGTTAAATATTGCTATTATTATTAGAAATTAATAATGGGTAAAACCTTTATTAATTTTAATTATTAATTAAACTATTAATTAAAAAAATCCTAAGTGTCGGTTAAATTTGTCACCAGACAAAACAATTTGGTAATAAAAATATTTGAAATCAGCAAACAAAAAAATTTTAAAATTAATAAAATTTTTATAAATTCCTCAAACTAAATGTCGTTTGAATTTCTTATCAGACAAAAAAGTCAGCCATAGATTTTTTAAAAATATGTAGACTTTTTCTAAATTAAAAAAGTTTTTGAAATTAATATAACTTTTGCAAATTTTCTAACTAAATGTTGCTCAGAATCTTCAACAGACAAAAATGTCGGAATTAAATATTTTTTTAGATTATTAAAAAAATTACATTTTATAATTTCTCTAATTTTTTTATCCCACAAATATTATAATGAAACTTATTACAAAACGTTTCTCCTCAACAAATGTTAGATAATCGTACGTCCGACAAAAAAGTTTTACCAAAATGAGTTTAGAAAATTTCAATAAATTTAAAAATTAATATTAATTTCGAAATAGTTTACTTGTAATTAATTTTTTTCAACATAAATGGTTGGTTAAATTATATGTAAAACAAAAATATTTATGAAAAATTTCTTAAAAAACTATCGACATTTTTTTAGATTCAATAGTGATTCTACAGTAAATAACAAAAATGTCGGCTAAATCAAACGTACGACCAAAAAAATTATAAAAACTCACTTTAAAAATTTTCGGAAATTTTAAAACTTAAAAGAGATTCTGTTACGAATCACCTTTTAAAATGTGTCTCTGGTTAAATTATATGTCCGACAAAAATGTTTTACAAAAATTACTTTAAAAAATGTCGCAAATTAAAAAAAAAAAAATTAAAAAAATATTATCTTGTAATTGTGTAACATTATTTAAGGATCACTTATTGGTATTTATGAAAACCATTTAATTGAAGAAGAAAATCAGTTTTTGGCTTAAATTTAAAATTATTGGTCAAATTTAAAAATTTTAGTGAAATTTTTAATTTTTGGTGAAATTTTGTATTTTTAGTGAAATTTTGAATTCTTGGTGAAATTTTGGACTTATGATGAAATATTTAGATTTTTTATAAAATTTTGAAGTTTTTGGTGAAATGTGAAATTGCGATATTCTGTACTTTTGTTGAAATGTTGAATTTTTTGTGATTTTTAATGAAATTTTGAATTTTCACTAAAATTTTGTCTTTTGTGGAAAAATTTTGAATATTTATATTTTTTTATAAAATTTTAAATTTTTAGTGAAATTTTAAAGTTATGGTGAAATTTTGAATTTTCGTTGAAATTTGGAATTTACTGTGAAATATTAGATTTTTGGTGAAATTTTTGATTTTTGGTAAAATTTTAGATTTTTGGTAAAATTTTAGATTTTTGGTGTTATTCTATATTTTTCGTTTTTGGATTTTCTGTGAGTTTTTGGTGAAACTTTAAATTTTTAGAGATTTCATTTTCTTTCACTAAAAATGTTTCAGTTTGTTGTAATAAAATGCCCTATTTTGACCCTCTACTTATTTTAAGGGTCAACATATTTATCAAATTTAAAGGCCAACACTTTGAGAGAAGAACATCTGACCCATTTACGACATGTTAACTAGAAAAGAAAATGCCTTAACATTAAAAAAATTTAATGAGAACTTAAAACGAGCATAAGTCCTTCTTAAATATCAATAAATTCCAGTCAGATAAATAATTTTACTTCCATACAAAAAATTCTTTTAAATGAATGCATCAATTTTTCAAAATTCCCCCTCCCTCCCTTTTTTTTAACAATCTGGCTTCTTTATTAAGTGTTTTATTAGCTCAAATGTTTGCTTAATTTCACACCTTCCCTCCCCCCCACTAGCATTTAGTATGTAAATGTTTCAATTATGTTCAATTTAAACAATTTCCACATGCACATACTACTACATACATACATACATGAGCATAAACAATTTACCTTTTTAACTTAAATGGAATTATAATGTTAAATTAAATATTTAGTCAAACAATTTTGTTTTTTGTTTTTACCATAAAAGAGCAGAAAAAAAAACGCAATAAAACAATTCATTTTAATACTGAAATGTTGTGTGTGTGTGTATGAGTTAGTTACTATGAAATTATTTAAAAGTTTATTAAGAAAATTTTATTCAATCAAATTGTTTTGTCGCTTTTATTGTTGCTGTTGTTTTGACTTATTTTAATGTGGAAAATTTACTTTCACTTTTATTATGATTTTTCTTTTGTTTTTTGTTATTTTTATTTTTCTGCACAAATGACTTAAATGACTGAATGAAGAAAAAAAATATGATGCACCCCCCTCATTTGATTAAAATTTGTTTAAAGAGTTATTAACTGTTATTTTTCTTACTCTTTTAAGCTAATTTACTCTGACAAATATATGTTTACATTAATGTTTCAATGAATGTGTAATATCTAATTTACTGTTGTTTTTAAAGAGTAAAAGTAATTGAGTATAAGTACTCTTTAGCTTATTATAAAAACAACAAAACAAAAACTTAACTTTGTTGCATTTGTTGCCATTTTAATATGCATTTAATGTTGTTGATTTTTTATAGTTTTTGTTTTTAAAAACTTTGCGTTAATTTGGTTGTTTATAGCTTGTTAATTGATGTTGTTGTTGTTGCTATTATTATGTTTATGTCTAAGAGTTTTGGTTTGTCTGTCTCTCTATCTGTTTGTTTGGTAGTGGTCACCTTGTTTGTATGCAATTTAAATGTTTTTTTTTACATTTTTATTATTATTAACACCAAAATTGTAATGAAATGTATGAAAATGAAAATTTTATTTTATTTAATTATTTTAGTCACGTTTGACTTGGTTTTGAAAAACAAAATTAAAATACATAAAAACTGTTGTATTAATTTGTTTGTGTGTGTGTGTGCATTTTTTAGACAAATTTGGTAAAGTCCAAAAACGGGGACATCTTTTGGGTGTTAATGAATTTTGCAGAAAAAAACGCACAAACTTTATTTCTGTTACGCTAATTAGTAAATGTTGGGTTCAAAAAAACAATTTAAATGAAAAGAGAAATACTTAAGTGAAAAGAGAATTTTATGAGCCAGAAAACAAAAATGAAAGTATTAGTTAGGTACACTATTATTTCACTTTCATTAGAAACTTAAAATAAATTTAAATAAAAGTAAATCTTAAGACATTTAAAAAATTGCCAAAAAGAGATTTTAAAAATAAAAAATCTTTTAAAAATGTTCAGGAATAAAATATCCGTCGATATAACCTTAGACAAAAAAAAATAGTTAAAATTACCATAATTTTTAGAATTAACAAAAACTTAAATATCAAAAAGTTTTTGCCAATTTTATATTTAAAATTTTCGACAAAAATTGGTTTAATAATTTGTTTATAAATTACCAAAATGTAATTTAACAATAATTAATCCATAAACAACAATTTTTAAATAATATGTCGGTTCAATTATATGCTGACAAAAAATTTTAACAAATTTATTTAAAAAATTGCCAAAATGTTATTTAAAAAGAGCCCCTAAAAATATAAATATTTGAAAATATTTCCACAAACAAATGTCGGCCAACCTAACCACCAGACAAAAAAATGTAGTCTAAATAAAAATGTTAAATTAACATACTTTTATAGTAATTAACAAAGTTAAAACTCATATTTTTTTCAAATTTGTATTATAAAATAGCGATTGAATCAGACAAAAAGATCGGACATAATAATTTTTAAAGAGTTTTTTTTTACATTTTTAAATAAAATGAAACGTCAGACAAAAAAATTGTGAAAGAAAAATTCAAACATATTTTATAATTTCTTAAAAATTTCAATATTTGTATTTCTTTTAGCAATTTTAAAGTAAAATGTCGGCGAAATTTAACATCAGACAAAAAAGTCGGCTAAAGAATTATGTAAAAAAAATGTCTAAAACTTTATTAACTAAAAGATATTTAAGAATAAATAACCTTTTTCCAACTTTTTTAAATTAAATGTCGGCTTAATCATACATCAGACAAAAAAAGTTGGAATAAGAAAACATTAAAAAATTTACAAATTTTAGAATTTAATAGGGATTTAGGATTTAATAATTTTATAAAATTTTTACTTAGCAAAATGTCTGTTAATTAAACGTCCGACAAAAACGTCGGTGAAGAAAATTTTGTAAAATTTAAAAAATTGTTATTATTCAATAGAGATTATCGAATTAACAATTTTTTAAATATTTTAAGTTAAAAACTGATTAAGTTCAACATCAGACAAAAAAAGTCGGTCCATAAAATTTAAAAAGAAATGAAATTCCACGTCAGACAAAAAAAAATTCAAACGATAAAATTTTAAAGTTTAACAAATTTTATAATTTTCTTTATAACTTTTTCAAGACAAATAAATATCAGCTAAAGTAAACATCAAAGAAAAGAGCAGATAAAAGAATATTTTTTCAAACTTTTAAATTTAATAAAGATTCTGAATTTACTCAAATTTAAAGTCAGACAAACTAAAAATGTATTTACTTAAATTAAATGTCTGATAAATTTAACGTCAGACAAAAAAGTTGTCAAAGAAAAATACAGAAATATTTTATAATTTCTTAGAGATTTAAAATTTTTATTTCTTTAGCAATTTTAAAGTAAAATTTCGGCAAAATTTAACTTCAGACAAAAAAGTCTCCTAAATAAATATTTAATTTTTAATTAAAAGAGATGTAGGAATAATTAAACGCTTTTCATTTTTCATATTTTNNATCAGACAAAAAAGTCGGATAAAGACAATTTTAAGCATGTTGCCAAATTTTTTAATTTAATAGGGATTTGGGAATTAATAATTTTATAACACTTTTACTCAGTAAAATGTCTGTTTTTCTAAACGGCCGACAAAAAAGTCTGTGAAGAAAATTAAAAAAAAAAAAATATATTATTTAATAGAGAATACTGAATTAACATTTTTTTTAATTTTAAATTAAATACTAATTGAATTCAACATGAGACAAAAAATGTCGGTCCATAAAATTAATAAAAAATAAATTTGAAATTGTACGTCACACAAAAATATTTCTGCTGATAAGGTTTAAAAAATTTTATAATTTTATGTACAACTTTTTCAGGACAAATAAATGTTAGCAATTTTAAAGTAAAATGTCGGCTAAATTTAACATCAGACAAAAAAGTCGGCTAAAGAAATGTTTAAAAATTTTATAAAATTTTGTTAACTAACAGAGATTTAGGAATAAATAACCCTTTTCCAACTTTTTTAAATTAAATGTCGTTTTAATTCCACATCAGACAAAAAAGTAGGAATAAGAAAACTTTAAAAAATTTGTAAAATTTTTAATTTTAATAATTTTTTTTTGAAATTTTTGAAAGTTATTGTTTTTATTTAAACTCTTACAACCTTAAGAAATTAGATGAAAAATTTTAAAATTTATTTTTATTAATAATATTATATTTTTAATATTTTAATTTTTCAAAATTTATTGTTTTTTTTTTTTATTTATTTATTTTTTTAATTTTTAGAAAGTGTATATAAATTTTCAAATAAGGAAATTATATAATCTTTTCAAATGAATACCTTTTTATGACCAAATAATAGCTAACAGACCTTTAGCAAATAAAAAAATATTTTATTATACCTAAAAACTTTTACCAAATAAGGATATTATGTCATTGTGGAAATATTTCCAATAATTTTTAAAGCTTTAAAAGTACTTTCAAAAAAAATTGAATAAATTAAAACAGCAACACGTGACCTAAGGTTTGCACCAAATAAATAAATTATATTAAATTTGGTAATGTTTTATTTTATTGTTAAATGATGTCATATTAAAGTAAATTTTATAAATGTTCAAAAAAACATTAAATAAAATTGTAAAACTAAACTTGCACTTGACCAATTTTTTTAAATTATTTTTAAATGAATTGAAACATAAATGAATTCATACAGAAAATGCATGCCAAATAAGTCAGTATTATTAACAAAAAAAAAATAAACAAATAAATAACATTTATCAATTTTATTACCCAAATGTAAATTGATTTAAAGACATTTTTGGAATAGCAAATGAATATTATGAAAATATTGTGAAGATTGTGAAAAAAACTAAATTAGATCAACTGAAATATTACAACACAAAGAAATAAATCAACTGAATAATATTTCATTTAAAATTTTTCTTAAAAAAAACTCATTTATCTTTTTATCACGAACAAGACTATTTTAATTGTAACTGTTAAATGGGTTAAATGAAATTATTTCTTTACATCTCTTTTTAAACTTCCTTTAAAAATAAATTTCACTCTTTCTAAGGTGAAGTGGAGAGGTGAGTTGGTCAGTGTGTGTGTGTGTTGTGTGTTGTCTGCTTGGGTCTTTAAAAAAAACCGTATGTCAATAAAATATTCTCATTCATTCACCTTTGTTTTGTTAAATGTATGTACATTTATCTTTTTTTTTTTTTTTTGTTTTCATTTAATGGTCTTGACTTATTTGACATCATTCTATTTAAGACAAGACCTGTTTTTATAACTCATCCACTTGAATATGTGTATGGAATGGCTCTTTTATTTTGGTTTAAAAAAACAAATCGTCTTAAGTAGGTCATCTCTTTAAAGAAAAAGTACACACAGAGTGCACAAAAATTTTAAACAACAACAGCAACAAACTAAAGGTAACTACCAATAAACAAAAAACAGAACCTGAATAATATAACCACAGCAGCTGTAGTGACAGCATTTTAAAAGAATTATTTAAATTTCTTTTAAAAAGCATTTAATAATCAAAACAAAACAATATATAACGGAATATTATAAACAATAAATTCTCTTAAAATTCTGTTAAACAACAAACTTACAAACATATGAAAATTCAATTGAAAGTAAATAAATAAGTTTTATCTCATATCAGCTCTTATTACTCTTTCACTTCTAAATGCATAAACACTCACACACATCACGTACAATTTTAAAGAATAAAAAAAAAGAGTTTTTAGAAGGGAAGAGAGGGTCTCTGTACAATGTAAAAGTAATTTCACACATATACAGGTAAAGAGTAAAAGATTATTTTGTAATTTTGTTTTTGATAAAATCTTCAAAGATTTTTTTTTCTGAAAACAACAACAAAAGCTTCTTAAACTTTAGACTTTTAAGTGATTTATTGCCAATGTTTTTTTTTTATTTCTTTCTTAACTTTAAGAGAAATTTTACTTTTTGTTACAATTTCAGTATAACAATTATTATTATTTATATTGTTTTTATGTAACTTATTTGTCAAAGTCATTGTTCTGTTAGTAGTAAAATATTTAAACTTAAGAAATAATAAAAAGTTTTATTATTATGACTCATTGTTTAGACAAATTTAGCTTTTAATCATTACTAATCTTTTTTTCTTTCTTGTTTTTAATTTACATCCCGTTATTGTTTTTTTTTTTTTTTTTTTTTT
>MINK01184969.1:0-26606 GCA_001735545.1 Phormia regina
AAAATTTTAAATATAACTTTTTTCAATTTTTTTTTTTTTTTTTTTTTTTTTTTTGAAATTCAAAAATGTTTAAAAAATATAATTTTAAATTATTAAATAATTTAAAAAACGACAAACATTTTAAATTTAAATTAATTTATGTCTTTGAAGGTTTTTTCATGTTAAAATAAATATAAAAACATAGTTATTTTTCTATCTTCGAAAATAGTTTAATTATTTTACATTTAAGTATTTCTAATAAAAAAAATATAAATTTCGAAATAAAATACAAAATTTTCGAAAATAGAACAGTTATTCTAAATAAACTAAATTTATTTAGAATTATAATATTAGATGTAAAATAATACGTTTCGAATTTAAATGAGTACCATCTTTTTTATATATAGAAATTATATTCGAATTTTTCGAACACGGAAAATTTTTATAAAAAACATTGTAAGTAAAATATAAAATTAATTTAAAATTTTTTCGATTATATAAAAATTGTTTTGAAAAATATATTTATTATTTTTTTTTAATTTTTATATTAAACCTCAAAAATTATAAAATAAACGCTAAAAAGTTATTCTTCTGGGCTTTTTTTTATATTTTTTTGAAAGGATAATTTTCACCTGATGAGAATTCACATTCTAAAACAAATTTCGTTATCGTCCAAGTCTGCAGGGTTTAACCTTTTGTTCGTTAGAAAGTATATTCCTGTGGTTGTGGTATTCATGGGAGTGTTTGTACGTAAAAAAAAACTATTGCTTTGACATTGTTGATCTGCCAGTAAAGTGTCAATTCAGTTTGCATTAGGAATAATAAATGAAATCTAAAGTTATTTTTTTATTTTTCTAGTTAAACATTTCATAGGCAACAATATTTTGAAATGAATTTGTAGTACAGACTCAGTTGGATAAAGGGCCCCTTTTTTGTGAGAGCTCTTTAAATTGGGGTTAATTAAGAGTAAATTCAAACAAACACTTTCTAAAAAATAAACAAGATTTTGTTGCAGCAATTATACTTTTGTTTTCAATTCGCATTAAATACGAACAATGTTATTGTTGTTAAACTTGTTTGTTGCAACAATGTTAATGATTGCTATTTGACAATTAGTATAGTTGCTGAATTTATTCAGTTTAGTTTACTTCTTGCATAGAGGTAGTTATCTGTCAGAGTGTTAAAAATATTTTAGAAATTATACTGAATTTAAATAAAATTAAATTACTGAATATAATAAAATTAAATTAAATAAAATTAATTATTTTTATATAAATAAGTAAATTTTAAATTCATAACACACAAAGAAAACCATAGAATAGTTTGTCTTTAGAGTGTTAAAAATAAAAAAAAAACGACAGAAGAAGGTATAGTCGGTCCATATGATACCCTACACCATTGCCTATGTATACCAAAATTCGCGAAGGAGCCAATTATGGACCTATACTTGTATTAAGTCGAAAATAAAAACCTTAATATTGCAAAANNTTTTTTTTTTTTTTTTTTTTTTTTTTTTTTTGTTTTTTTTTATTTGTTATAAATAGTTATATAAATTTTGAATAATTAAATAAAAAATATATTTATAAAAATGTACAAAATATGAAATAGTTTTTATAAAAAATACATTAATAATTAATATTACTTTTTTTTAATTTACAAAATAAGAAAAAGAAAAAATTAACTTAAAATCTCAGGAATGGAAAAAAAACAGCGATTATTATAAAATCTAAATTAAGATTTAAATTAAATTTGAAAAATTTACTTTTGAAATAAAAGTTAGATATATAATTAATTTTCATATTTAAAGTATTTACACATATTTTATATTTAAATTTGGAAGTGGTTTTTTTTTATTACTAATATTATTATTGTCCTTAGAGGAAGTTTTTTTTTTGTTATTTTGTTTAATAAATTTTAAAAAGTATACATGAATTTGTCTTTTAGATTTTAAATTTATATAAAAAAATATATTTATGTTTAAAAAAATAACTTACATACATATTTATAAAATATAAATTCTAAATAAATTCTTTGGAAATTTTCTAGATTTTTTGTTTAATATTTTGGGATTTTTTTTTTTTTTAATTTTTCTAGATTTTTTAATAATCTTTGGTTTTCTGTAGAGGGATTTTAAAATTTACATTTGGTGGTTCTTACTTTATATATTTGTTTTTGTTTAACATCTTAATTATCTAAAATTTTGGACCTTCGTAACTGATACAAGTTTTTGGTATATAAATATTTTTAAAATTATTTGTTTTCATATTCATCACTTACAAAAATTATTTGTTTTTTCTCTGTGTAATCATTTTAAAATATAAATTTAATTTATTTCCCTAAGGTTTTTTTTCAAAATTGAAAATTATTTAAATTATAAAAAAAAACATAAATAAACAATTTAATGTATAATATTAATGCAACCTTTGGAAGTTTAATTATTTTCGATTTAAAATTTTAGGGATCTCAGCAAATATTATTAGGATTAAAAGGTCCTTCTTTCCAAAAGCTATATTTTTAATAAATTCTCTTATTATAGTTGAATTAAATATGTTCAAATTATTCCATTTTCACTACCGTTTCCCTATCGAATTTTCTACCAAAATCATGCAAATGTTGTGGTACAAATTGTAAAAATTGTTGTTGTTGTTGCAAATCATGCAAATGTTGCTGACGTAATAAAAATTGATGATATTCATAATCATCGTCCATGGAAGGACTACGACTTATATTATTTAAATGTCCTTGTAGAATTTGTTGATGTTGCTGTTGTTGCTCATCGGCTAGTTGTTGATGTAATTGTTCAATTTTAATGCTGTTACCCGAGTCGTTGGGTATTAATTCACCATAACTTTCATAAACCGGTGAGGTGGGTGGTGAATTTGTGGATGGTCCTTCATGATGGTAGGTATTTAATGGACTGTGATTGTTGTTGTTGTTGTTAGACCCCATATGAAGATTGTTGGGATGGGGACCATGAGGATTGTTGGCTGCTATTAGTTGCTGGTGTTGTTGTTGGTGGTGGTGTATTTGATGTTGTTGCTGCTGCAGAAATTGCTGTTGTTGGGTCTGAGAATTGTTGTTGCTGTTGTTGGGTGTTGCACATTTGTTGGCTGTTGGTGATGTGTTGGGTGAATTGGGATTCAGTAGGGTATTCGTCGTATGTTGCTGCTGCTGTTGCTGTTGCTGTTGGGTTGTTGTATTCATTAATTGTTGTTCCGCTTGCTGCTGTTGTTGTATATATTTTTGCATAAATTTTAAATTTTCATTATCATTATGATTATTAAATGTTGTTGTATTATTATTGTTAGTATTATTTAAATTATTATTGTTATTGGTAGGTGATGATGAAGCTGATGAGGCTGTTGTATGATGTTGAAACATAATTGGTGACATTTGTTGTTGATGTTGCTGATTATGTTGTTGATATTCTTGTGGTGACATATTACCCATATTATTTGTATGCAGTTGCTGTTGTTGATGTTGTTGTTGCATTAACGGTGATGTTGGTGACATAGTCATACTGTGATTATTGTTATTATTATTATGAGAAGGCGATGATATACTATTGGTGGGTGATGATGCAGCCGATTGTGTTAGTGATGATGTTGATGCATTTAATAGTTGTTGTGTTAAAGGTTTAATATCTATTATTTTAATTATTATTTTGTTTTTACCCCAACAAACGACATTTAAATTGTTATGCAAATATGAAAAGAGACAAAAAAAGAGAGAATACGAAAAATAAATTAATAAGCATGCCGAGATATGTTGTTTCATTATTATGTATTTTCTTTAGCTTCTCACTTACCATGATCGCCATTGAGCATGCTCATATTGTTAGTAACACTTTCAGTGCTGGTATTGAGAGTATTATTGGATGAATTGATAGAATGTTCTGAAGCTGAGGCAGCAGCAGCATTAGCTGCAGCTTGTTTTTTTGAAAGTTTTTCGGCTTTACAACCTTTCGGTTTACGTTTGCGTGTCTATAAATAATAAAAACAAATAAAAATTATTACTTATTATAAAGTTAAATAAATTTTTATAAAAATTTACCTGTATAGTATCCTTTTTCATGGTTAAAGGCCTCTTAACACTATGTAGCTTATAATATAAACCACAGGCATTACACACCGGTTCACCACTAGGATTACGGCGCCACAATGAAGTCTGGGTGGTCAAACAATTGGAGCAAGTCAAACCAGCTCGTCTTGAAGCACTCTACATTATATAATATAAAAGGAAAATAATTATTAATATATTTCTATATATAAAAATATTTATTCAATTTTTTTTTTTTTTAATATTAAAAAACAAAATTTTTGAATTTATTTTCTTAAAAATTAGGTACATAATAAAAAAAAAGAAGTATTTTTTTAAATAAGAAAAAAACACCTACCAGACGCCGCGAAGTAGCACGACTAACAACATGTTCCTCTTTAATGTTGCCAGTGCTGCTGTTGTTGTTGCTGTTCCGATTTGTAACATTATACGGAAAGGTCTTATAGAAATCCCCGCCTGATTCAGCGGCCACTGTAATATAGTGATTGATTTGTTTCATTAATTAATTAAATTGGCAAAATAGCAAACAAAAAAATTAATTGATTTTTTTTTTTTTTTCTACAAATTTTTTTTTACAAAAATAATTATAAGAGCGTTAAAAGCATTCATTCACATATACAAACAAAACTATATAAGAGAAAAAACAAACAAAATAAAATTTGTTATTATTTGTTATTATAATAAATTCAATTAATTTTTGTTTTTAACCAAATTTTTTTTCTGTCGATCTAAAACTATTAAACTTTTAAGAAGCGAGAACGTTGGTTTGGCAAAGGATTTCTATAAGATTTATTATTTCTTTTCTTTAAATAAATAAAATTCAAAAATTTTGTTTTTTAGGGTTTTTTTAAATAACGGTTTTAAAATAAATTTACCAATCTTCTGGGTGGTTTAATTAAGGGACGATTCATTCCGTTCATTTTATGATAAAGACCGCACGCATTGCATAAATAATGTCCGGTATTATCACGTCGCCATAGTGGAGTTGAAATAGCACCACAATTGACACATTCTCGCCCCTCCGTATAAAAATCGGCATCAAATAATGCTTCAAATATAATAGACACACATATAACAAAATACCATCAATATTTTTTTTAATGTTTCTGGGAGTTGATATTTTTTTAACGTTTTGTTTTTTTTTTAACAAAATAGTATATAATTTTTTTTTAATGAAAAAAGTTAAATATTTCCTATAATTGTTGCTAATGTTTTGTTGTTTAAAAAAAATGTGTAATTTATATTTTTTTGTTTTTAAAAATTCTGTGGTGTGATTGTGTAGCAAACAAAAAAATTAATTGAATTTATTATAAAAAATAATAAATAGTTGTTTTTTTTTAATGAGTTTTATAATAAAAATAGTGTAAGAGAGTAAAATAATGTTATGATTAATATAAATGAGTAAGAATGTAGTGCTTTAAGGCTTATAATTAAAATAAAAAGTTAGTAGCATATTTTTAGGAGGGTGTTAGAGTTGTTTAAATTTACAATAGAATCAGTAATTTAAAAGGTAATTAATTTTAGAAATGTATTTATTTATAACTAAGAAATAAAATTTCATAAATAATTTATAAGAAAATAAATGTATGATTTTTCTTTAATTAGGCCGGGTTCAAACACAGCAATTATTCTTGACGCAATTCTGAGTTTATAGGAGAGAGAGGAGAAGAGAATACTAAACTTTTACACTCTCTTTACCGCTTTCGTCTACAAAGTCAGAATTGCTGCAAGAAAAATTGCAGCATAACTCAAAAACGACTTATCTGATGGTGTTCAAAAAATATCCACAAATTCTAATAAAAATTGTCTTCAAGTGGTTCTCACATTACTTTTTAATAAGATCAAGAGATATTAGGATCGTTTTCGAAAAAAAAAAACATAAATGTTATAAAAAAATAGGTTAAAAAATTATCTTTATTATTTAAAGCCTAATTAGAAAGTCTTCAATTTTTTTTAAAAATAAAAAGAATTAGAGATACATTAACGAAATAAACTAATCTTTTGAGCATAACTAAAAATTTTTGTTGAGCATACGGTTAAAATTTTAAAAACGCTTTCAAGAATTCCTCATTACTCGAAAAATTGTCCCTAAATATATAAAATAAATGTTCTTTTTTAGTGGCACACATTTAAATATTTATCTAACCACTATATTTTCAAACCACATTTACACAGGTTACGTAAATACTAAACAATTCTTAAACAAATTTCTTTTCAAAAGTATATATATCATAGAAAAACAAAATTCTACCTAAATATCCTTAAACACTAATTTGTGAAAATTGAGTAAGTGTGAAATTTGTTTAAATAAGTAAAAAAACAAAAAAAAAATATATGAAGAAAATTTCTAAAAATTATTCTTGTGGCCACACATGCGTGTTAAAGAAAATACTCAAATTCGAAAAAAAAACTAGCTAATTAATTCAAATAAACTATTTTAAAGGAAATATGAAAATAAACTGTACATTTTTTAAATATTTAAAATGCTTTATTTTTCATATTTCTTTTATAAAAAATATATATAATTTTTTTTTTTAATAAAATTTAATTAAATGAATACTGTTTGTCTGCTATATGGGAAAAGGTCATAACCTTATATATATATACATTTTTTGTTTTGTTTTAATTAAACATAAATATATACATAATTATTTAAATATTAATAAGTATAAGTATATGAAAGCTTATCAGTTTAAGAAAAAATAAAATAAATAATAAATATTAATTCTACAAAATACGTGTTTTTAATAAAAATAATAAATATAAGTAAATAATGAACTACAAAAAATAAATACATTTAATAAATTATATTAAAATATATTTTCAAAAATTAAACTTACTTGCTGACAATGAAGCTGAAGCTGACAAATGTGCTGCTACTAAATTAGTGGCAGCAGGATTTGTTACTTCGGCTGATGAATTGACTATAGAACGACCATTAACAGCGGAACGTATAACATTTGTATTGGCAGCAGTTAAAACATTATTCAAAGCTTGATTAGCCACCATTGAAGAGGGAGCATAACTAATAGCTTCATAGGGACTAGACCAAGTATCGTTCTATATATATATAAAAAAAAAAAACAATAAAGAAAATTATATATATATTTTATTTTTTTTTAACTAAAACAATAAATAACATTTGTTTTTATTTTTTTTTTTTTCAAGTTTGCCAACTTACATGACTTCTATAATTACTCAATGAGCCATAACGATCGACGCCTGTTGTATGGGTATTTTGGTTATAGGTTGTTGTAGCTATACGTTGGAATGCTGGCAAAGTACCGCCACTACCACCACCACCGCCACCACCACTACTTTGTGTACTTTTAGGTGAACCATAGTCATCAGAATTGGAATGTGTTTCATGTAGATTATTATTGTTTGAATTAGTTGTAAGTGATGTTGCTACAGCTGAAGTATGATTACTTTGACTACAAGATGTCACTGCTGCACTGTTTACACCTGATCCAGAGCTATGATGTGTTGAGGCTGTTGCTGATGGTGGTGGTGATGCTGAGGCTGTTGTTTGCATACCATATGACATGCCATTTGAAGCTGAAGCTAGCAAAGGTGCCGCATACACTGAACTAAAAGTAAAAAAATATAAAGAAAATAATTGTTTAATTAGTATTTGTAATAAATTATGGTTTAAATAAAATATCAATACATATGTATATTAAAATTTATCAAAATTCTTTTATGTATTAAGTTTTTTTTTCATATGTGATTATTATTTTTGCTACTTTAATATACATATATTTATTTGTATGATGTCATTTTTGAATAATTTTGATATACTTATACAAATTTATATATTTATTAAAAAAAATATATATTTATTTACCTATAACAATAGTTTTTTAAATACATATTATTATAATTGGAGAAAAACATATTCATTTTGTCGTTTTATTTTTTGTCGTACCGGATGTTATAGAATTTAAATAAATTTATTGCAAATACGTTTAATTATTTACATATTTTAATTAACAGCAAAATGAAACTTGCGGGTATTTTAAGAGGCTCTATAATTTTTAAAATTTATATTAAAAAAAATTATTTGATGTAAGTACCTAAAAAAAAAACATAAAAAAATATTCAAAATCTAAACTATTTTTCCTTAAATCTCTTTTAAGATGTTTCCATAGAATTCAGAGCAATTCAATTTAAAATAATTTAAACCCTTCTTCCTTGAATCGATTTATAATAAAATCAAAATTTTTAAATAAAATCTTAAATTATTTCAATTTAATAGAAGTTTATAAAAAACATAAATGAAATTAAACTTCAAAAGAGTCTTTTAAATTTAATTCTATATTTAAAAAGTGTTGTTCAAATTTAGATTTATATTGATTTCAAATGATCGTAGCACTGTATTCTGAAAACACAAAGTTACGATCAATTCTCTACGAGAAGTTCTTTTAATAAAAGTAAAAATATTATTATAAAGTATGTTCTTTACTTCATAAGAAATAAAACAAAGTTTTTGTTCAATATCAGATTTAACTAATATCTACTGATCGTATTATATTAATCTGAAAATTGAATAGGATTCAATTAAAAAAAAAAAAAACTTTATTTTTACTTAATAACTTCTTTTAGTATTCTTTATTACAATTATAACGAAGTTATTATTTAATTTCCGATTTAAATTGATTTCAAATGATCGTATTATTGGGATTTTAAATCAGGTATTTATTCAAGAAGAAAAATATCTTCACGTATAGTTATAAAGATAATTTTTGCTTTTATACCAATTAAAACAAGTTCCGAGTTTAAAGTCAGAGTTTAAACTCAAATTTAAACTGATCACAATTGATCGTATTATTATAATCTAAAGTTTGGAAGGAGTTCAATTTAAAACATATATATATATACATAAAAATTAGAAAGTTTTTAATGATCTTTATTATAGTAAAAAAACAATTGTTTAAACACAAAATTTTGAACTGAACACAAATGATCATATTGTGGTCATCTGGAAGAGATTAAATTTAAAATATTTTCTGATTTAACTAAAATGCTCTTTTAATAGTTTTTATTAAAATTTTATTTTTATTATACAACTCAATTGTAATTTTAAATCTGCAAGACATTCAATTATAAAAGAGTCGTCAGTTATAATTTAAAAAAATTAGCTTTAAAGTAACTACTTGCTTTTAACACAAAATGATCTCAATTGATCGTATTACATATTAAAATTTTATATATTAAAGGCATCCAATTTTAAAAGTTCCTTTATTGGTTTAAAAATACATTTTTTAAAAACTTAATACATTTAAAAAATGTATATACCGAAGAGAATTTTTCTAAAAAGAAATAATATTTAGAAATTAAAATTAAGAACTCTTAAAGTTTAATTTTCATTAATAATTTATATTTAAAAATTTCTATTGGAAATGGTGTAGTTCTTTTTTTCTACTTATTATTATTTTTTTTTATTTTTGTTTTGATTTTGTTTTTTCCTCGCTTACTGTCTTTAATTTGTTTACAAAATACTTTTGGAATTTTTTTTTGTCATTCATTAATTTCAGCACAAGATCAAAATCCAGACCACCATCATGGTATTTGTTTAATATTGAAAGACAATACAAATTTAATGGGCATTAACAGCAATAGAGTTCCGAGAGAACAGTTTAATTAAACGGCTAAAGGATGAAAAGAACCTTACGAAGACTTAACTAAGCGGTACAATGTTATATTTTAATTCGAATATAATTCCAGAAATATGAAGAAATTGTTAATGGGGTTCTATTTTTAAAAGATCTAACATTAAAAGTATGTTTATAAAATTAATTAATTTTACATTTAAATTAGTTAAGGTATTATTTTAAATATCGGTCCCAATTGTATATGTTTATCAACGTACTAAATATATATATATATATTGCTATTTCATATATAAAAATGTAATTAAGAGTTTCTATTTTTTTATAGATTTTATAATTGTTCTCTTTATCAACAAATTTCTGCATTTGTTTCAATTATGACATAAGTTTGAGTAGCGTACTTAAATAAACAAATATTGCGTACATTTTTGGGGACACTAATATTGAGTAGTTTTTTTCTTGTTATTGTTTAAGAAATTTGAAGATTTAAATAAATAAACCATTGAAATCTTATATTTATAAAAAAAATTAAACAGTAGCTTTTCTAAACATATAACTTCAAAGATTTTAAAGATATGAATATTAAAACAAATAAACAAAACAAAAATAAGTACAATTCATCATATTTTTAAAGTTAAAAATGTTATACCAAAGAATTCTAAGGGAATGAATGAATTACATTACACAAAAAACAATATTGAATTTTTTGCAATATTTATGAAAATTAAGTACTTAAATTGAGCTGTAAAAATATTTAATTTCTAATTGGAATAAAAGCACTTTATAGTTGTATCAAAACATGAACATAATATGTTCATAGCCGTGACAAAAACCTTTAATAGGTCGGTCAATGTTACTTTTAAATGATACCTTTTTAAATGAAAAAAAGGTATATTTTAAATTTGTAATATTTAATGATTTAAACGTAAAATAAAAAAAAAGATACTTTTAACTTTATTGATAAAAGTATTTATGTTTTCAAAATTTGTTAGTTAAAAGGATTAATATGAACATAAAATACAAAACAATTTAAAAATTTAAAATTCTAAATTAAATGATAACGGGAATTTTAATCATCCTCTTTTTTTTTAATTAGTGACTTTTAAAGTGTGAATACTATTTTTAAAATATTTGTCACAGAAACAATTTACAAAGTTTTAAATTAATTTTAAAATGATCATGTCATTTTTATTTTAAATTTTCTATTAAAAATATGTTCTTTTTTTAAATATTTTGATTGCAATATTTTTGAAAGCATTTGATTTGAAAATCAGTTTAAGTTTGTAATTACATTTCGATGTTATGTTTAATAAATTAATTTTTTTAACAAAACTTTAATTAAATTTTATCTATAATTAAAGTGATTTTTTTTAATTGAATTAAACATAAATAATTTTGTTGTGAAATAGTTCCAAAATCATAAAATTAGAAATTTTATTATTTTATTAAAAATATATATTTTAAATTTGTTTATATAATTTTTTAGTTATATTTTGAGGTTATAATTATAGAATAAGTTAAATTCGAAAACAATTTGAATTTATAATTATATTTTGAGCTTATGTTTAATATTTAAAATGTTTTTAACAAAACTTTACTCAATTTTTTTATTATTAAAGTCCTTTTTCAAAACGAACTTAACAAAATTATTTTTGTTATTGAAATTTCTTTCTTTTTATTGACTCGAATAATTATTACAATTAAACAAGTAAATTAAATAGTTGGTATATTTGATAAACAGTTTAATAGACTATATTTTGTTGGTTTATATTGTTTAAATATAATATTTATTTATATATTTATTTATTTATTTTTTATTTATTTATTTATTTATTTATTTATTTATTAATTTATTTATTAATTAAAAATTTTTCATTTTTATAAAAAAATAGTTTAATATTTATGGGAAAGTTTAAATTATGAATAATATTTTAATGTTATTTTGTTTATACATTATTTTTGTTTAATATAAATTTCAGGATATTTTTATTTAATTTAAAATAAAATTAATTATTATTTATTTATTTTTTTTTTTCATTCAATTTAAAAACTATTTTCATGTTTTCATAATTAATAAAGATTTTCTTTAATCTTAAAACATTAATTTCTTTTTATATATTTTTTTTTTATAAAATATTGCAAATACTATTTCTAAAACCTCAATCAAAATCTTAACACACGCGTATTGTCACTACTAACTGAACTTAACACTTTGACAACAAAAAATCTTATAACACATTTTCATCCACACCAAGTCTTTGAACTTGTAAAAACTCTTTTGTGTCAGTTGACATTACTACCATATAATAAAATATGGTATTAAAGATTTTTATTTCTGTTAACAATTTCTTGTTTTGTATTTTCTGATCTTTTGTTCTTTATATATATATTTTTTAAGAAACATTAAATTATACACCTCGTACGTGAATGCGCTTTAAAATGTCATAATTGACTAAAAGAACAACTAAATCAAATTTCAAAATCTACTTTGACTTAAACACCAATATACACACACATACACTTATATTTTATTTAACACATACTCAATACTTACAGTAACTTTAATAGGTAAGAGGTATTCTTAGTTAAAATTCCAATAACTTTAAAAGTGATTTAAGAAAAGAGAAAAAAAATGAGCTGAAATTATTACCATGCCACAACGTTTTAAAAGATAATGTGGTAGGTATTATATCATAAACTTTAAACAGCTTTAAAAGAGCGTGTTTAATCTTTAAATATTCTTATAAACTATCAAAGTATATTAATTTAATTAAATAAATGTCATAAATATAATATTTAAAATTTAAAAGTATATTTTAATAATATTTTTACACTTTGGTTTATCTTTGGAATTGTTTTGTTAATAATATTCGTAATAATGGTATTATTTTGCATATAGGAAGTAAAATTGTTATTTATTTATTTATTTATAAAAATTATATTACGTATTTTCTGTTGAAAATTTATATTTTTAAACTTATTTTCTGTTTTATTTTAAATCTGCTAGTTGTTGTTATTGTTTGTTGTGTTGTGTTGTTTTAGAATCTTTTAAAAAAGTCACATACTTTGTTTAGTATTAAACCACGCTTGAATTATTTTAATAATTTATGAGTTAAGCGCTATTTTGTATTGCATTTTTTTTTAAAGAAAATATGTTTTTTTATGTGTAGTTTTAAAAGAAGTATAAGAATAAAAGGTTTTCTAGTTTTAAAATGAAAATGGGTCAATATATTAAAATTGAAATCTTTAGATTTTTTCTTCTTAGGCTATGAATTTGCAAAAATCTTATAAGGGGTATTCAGATCGAAAGGAATAATAATAATTTTAAATAGTTTATTAATATAAATAAGCATTAAGTTTTGAACATATTTAACATGCACCAAGATAGCAACAATTTTGAAAATTGCACAATAGCAACACTTTTTTGCAATTTCTTTAAAATGTTTGCATCCTGCGTTCTGGTCAGATCCACATGACTATATATAAGTCAAACAAAAGAGTATCCTCTTGAGATTATGGAAAATGTTTTAAAAAAGAATTTTTTTGAACGTTTTTTTTTTTTTTTTTTAATCTAAGTTTTTTCTTTAGAGTTTAGGAAGTAGTATATTTCATATTTATTTAATAATTTTATTAAATTAATATTCATAATTTTATCTAATATAAATTATAATTAATTTACTTTTTTTTAATTATTTATTTTAATTTTTTTCCTTAAAAGGAAAAACAAAAATAGTTTCCTTAAGTGATGTAGAGTTAATTAAATTTGAGGACAAAGTGAGTTTAAACGGGTGACTTAACTTCATCAGCTTATTATTTTTTTAGTAATTAGAACTGTCACAATTTTGGCTTATTAACTACTGTCAAACTCCGTTTAAAAACAAACAAATAAATATAAATTAAATAAAACATAATAAAGAAATATCAACTAATATATCATTCGCAGAAGTTAAGTCAATTAAATTTATCGATATTATAAATTATATTTAAGTTTATTAAATGAAATTAAAGATATAATGAAAAAAATCACCTGAGGTTGTGAATAAAGAAAAAAATAAATAAAATTAAAATGTAATAATAAATTATCGAAAAAACTGTATAAATTATTTAGCCTTAAGTTCACAAAAATGTCATCATTTATTGTAAATAAAATATTCAACTCTATTCTAACGGGTTTTCTTAGGGTAAACCCCATAATTTTATTAGACATCAAAATGCGGGCTAAATATTTAACTCTTTTAAACCAAAAACTAAAGTACACATGCACAAAACAAACACGTGCCACAATTACGCGTTGCTCAAGTGTGTCCGCCAGATGCATAAGTTTTTAACCAAAAGTTAAATAATCTTAACTTGGGCTAATTTCCGTATTAAATGCGGGAGTTGAAAAGAAAAAGAGAATCAAGAGGGGAATACAAATAAAATAAAATATAACCAAATTAACACGTTTTAAATTTATCAAAACAAGAACTTAATAATAAATAAATTAAAAGATTATTTAAAAAAGTAACATTAAATAAAGGTGACCAGGTGTTTTTAAGAACACAAAATATAATGTGGGTTAATAACGAAGACACAAAATGGCTTAAAGAAAAGATCAAAACCAAGCAGAGACAACAATTAAATTTAAAGGTAATTAAGTTTCCACGAATTATATTACAATTGTAATAAAATTATATTTATAAAATAATTTTATAATTAAAATATATTTTATAATTAAAAGGGGGTGTATATATTTTTACATTGACATTTAAATATCAAAGTTTTAAATTTCATTTTAAAGTAACTTTTTTGTTAGCTAGACAGTAAAATAATTTTGAAATGTTTTAGTGTAAATATAATATGGTTATTTAAAACTTTATTTTCATATATATGTATACATACAAACATATTTAGTTTAGTTATATTTGCTAGAAAGTAATTATTGTATGTCTGCCGCCAGCCTGCCAGCATTATAAAATATTAAACAATTTGTTAGGTATTTGAATTGTTTTTCGAAAAGTTTATTTAGGCTATTTGGCTGACATATTGTAAATGTACATTCATACATATGAAAATATATACGATATATACTATATAGTATTTACTACTATTTGTTTATATTTATTTATTTTTATTGTTATTGTATTTTTCTTTTATTATTTTTCTTCTAGTAAATTCAAAACCCACAGTGTGATTTTTTTTTTTTGAAAATAAATTAAAAACATTTGCAGTTTTTATTTTGGTTTTTGTGGTAAATTTACATAAACAAAATGTAAACATAAATTCATTAGTGGTTTTTTAATAAATGTGTTTTAACAAAAAATTTATTTAATTATAATAGTTTGTGTATAAAAAAAATATATTATAAATATTGCAATGTCAAAAAAAATGTCTTTAATTAAATACTCCTTTGAATTTATAAACATTGTTAAACTTTTCTCAAATTTAAATAACAAATTTATGTGTATTATTTTTTACAAAAACCACCTGAATTAGCAAAAAAATGTTTGTTTAAGTGAATGACTGCCTATAGGTACAGCTACCTGGAAATATGAAACGTTAAAAATACTTTGTAGTCATAAAATAAGAAATTAAAAAAAAAAAAAAAATACTACAAATGTGTATCTGAAAATCTTTGTACTTTTGATTCATTATTATAGCACAAAAAGACAGAAAGAAAAAAACAACACCACTACAATAAATTGAATTAGTTTTGTAGAAATATTAAAAACAAAAATCACTAAAAAAATACAAAACAAAAGAAAACTTCTATTAGTCATTTAAATGAATTAAAGGTTATTATTTGTTGTTGTTGTTGTAATTTTAAAGTTATTGGAAATTAAACAAATAATAATAGAAAACAAATCAGGTTACAATAATTGAAAATAATAAAAAAAATATATATGTTAATATGTATATATGAAAAAAAAAGAAATCAAAAATTATTAAAACTTTCAATATTTTAAAAATAAGCACGTGCTTATTGAATGAAATTGATGACTTCATGAACATTTCTAGAAAAGTCGGGGTTCACACATCGCAATTTTTCTTGCTGCAATTCTGAGTTCGTAGGCGATAGAGGTAAAGATAATTTCAAAGATTTGTATACCCTTCTCCTCATTTTCCTAAAATCAGAGAATGGCAACGAGAATAATTGCTGTAAACCTCGACAAAATGAATTATAATTAAAAAATGTGAAAACCTATTTACATAAAATTATTTTTAGTGAAATTATCAATAAACTTTGAATGACAATTTTCAATAAAATTTCAAAACTAATATTGAATAAAATATATGAAAATTTAATTTCAATTAAAATATTAATTGTTATTTGTAATTAATTTAATATTTAAATTATAAAACTAATAATTAAAACAAAATCTATTAAATTTTTAGGTAATAATTTTTTATATAACATAACTATATTTTAATTATTTCAAACAAGTATTTAATAAATTTCATTACCTATTTTCATTTAGAAATAATATTGCAATACTTTAAATACGTTAAATGAAATTTTTAATCTATTGAAACGTTTTGTATTTACTACAATCAAATAATATTTAATTGACTTTTAGTCGTAAATTCAATTAAACAAAAAAAATAATTAATTGAATAAATAAATTTAGAAACTTTTGAATAAACTTGTTCATTTTGTTCAATTTGTTAATTTTTTATACATAAAATTTTGTATTTAAAATAAATTCAATGAAATATTTAATTGATTCAATGCATTTAAATAAATTAGAAAATCCCCTTTTTAACATAATAAAAGGGGGAGGGAATAAATACGTATGTAATTGGTTTTGTTAAGAACAAATTCTGGAATAATTTAATATTCCAGTTATAAAATATTTTAAATTCCAAAAAGTTTATGAAATAAATTTCGAAATAATATTCAAAATTAAAAATCACATGATAAGATAATAATTAGTTTAATATGATGAAAATTTGGTAATAACTCTTCGAACCTTATTTAAAATTCTATATTATTCTTAAAGATTACAACAATTAAATCTTTAATATAAAAATTATTCAAACTTACCTATTCGAAAGAACGGGTGAAGGCGGTGAGGTAAAATTAAACAATTGTGTTTGATCGGGACCCGTCAACATGGTATAAATATCACGATGTCCGGCTCCACTGGCATTTGTTAACTGGGTAAAACTTTGTAAAGTCGCCATATCACCCGATTGTGATAGAGCCGATGAGGGCGAGGGAGAATTTGCTCCCGAACTGGCCGAATTATTATGATGTAAATGATGTATACTCTGTAAATGATGATGTGGTGACGAAGTCTGCATATGGGCGGGAGCAATGGAAGGCAAATGTGTTAATTCATGTGTTAAATTAGCCGTATGATAGGAATCCTTTAGAGACTGAACATCGACCACAGAACTTAAAGTTAAATAACTGACTCCGGTATGATGATCATCTAGACATTCATCTTTTAAAGTGTCCTGTATAACCTCATCTATGCTGGTGGGAGTATGAGTGGAGGCAGTAATATTTTGTCCACCCATCAGAGAATGATGATGGTGCATTGACTCGTGATGAGGATTATACGAGGTGGAATAGAGTGCCAAATTTGATCTCATGGTGTCGTCGTGCAAATAATTTGTATTTGCAGGAGATGAATTATTATTACTGCTATTAGTGGCAGGATTTATAAGGTGTGTAGTGGTGGTATAGTAGGCAGGAGTTTGACTGTGATGTTGATTGTTTTGCGGATGTGAATGATGAACCGTATGATGATGTAGTTGTGTTAAAGGAGAAAACAATTGTAAATTTATTAAATCTTTGCCCGTATTATCACCAGCTGAAGACGGATGATTTAAAGACAAATCATAGGCACATGAATTATAAGTATTTAACCAATGTTCTGCTGATAAAGAACTTTGTGGATGATGTTGGTTCAATGGGGTATGTAGCTGGGATCCGTTTAAAGGTGAAGGAGCTTGTGATGTTAGTTGTGCCGTTGTACCTATAACAGCCAAATTTAAATTTGGATCATTGCTAGAGGTATTGAGTATATTATCTGATGTCACAAAATCACTTGAATTATATAAAGAATTTTGTGTTTGAGGTGATTGTGAACTATGGGAATTATTATTATTGTTGTTATTATTATTATTATTGTAATTAGTTATTATCACTGAATTATTAGCACCACGATAATTTTGAGGAGCTGTATTGTTTAATTGATTTTTTGCATTATTTGTATTATTAAAATTTTCTAAAGTATTAGTGGCAGCTGTAGTTGTTGTTATAACACTATTTATCACTGTTTTATTTAAAGTATTATCACTTGCATTTGTATTATTTATAATTTTTTGTTGATTTTCTAACGTTTCACTGTTATTATCAATATCATTATTATTTGTATTGTTGTTGTTGTTATTATTATTATTATTGACACTTTCTTGTACGTCACTTTTATTGAAATTATTTTTATTACAATTTTCTAATTTTTGCTCATTTGCGGTTATAGGAGATTTAAGACAATTTATATTTGAGAATTTCTTAACATGATAATGATCTTTTGTCTCATCATTTATGTTTGCAACTGTTGTTGATAAACTATTGTTATTATTATTATTAGTGTTGTTGTGATTATTATTTTTAATTGTTGAAACTGTTGTCGTTGCGGTTATAATTGTATTTGTCTTTGGTTGCTGCTGTTCGTCTTGTTGATGTTGATTAATTTTTTGTGTATTTTGAACTTCGTTAATGTTCGTAGCTGATGTACGTAACACTGTTTGGTTTGATGTTTCGTTGACAACTGATATGAATTGTGGTGTTTTAACAGCCAAAGACGATAAATTCAAATTCGTAGTTGTCGTTGAAGTCGTCGCCGCCGTTGCAGGCCCTAAAAATTCATTATTGTGTGCACTGGTAGTAGCCTGTTGCTCTCTTTCTGTTATTGTTACTCCTTGTTGTTGTTGTTCTTGTTCGTGAGTTGGTGAATTTCTCCTTGCTGTAGTAGTAGTTGCTGTTGTTGTTGCCGTTCTTTGTATATCCGCAGATATTGTAGTATTTGTAAGGTTATTTGTTGTAGTTGTTGTTGTTTGTGTAGAGTTTAACGGTGAATTTTGCTCTTTTCTATAGTCCATCTCTTTCTGCATTAAATTATTATTTGAAGAATTTGTTGTTAGTTTTTCAGACATATAGGTTTCCTTGTTAAATTTATGATCCTGTAACAAAGATCCTTTATTTTTTATCTCATTTTCTCTTTCATAAGATATTTGAGGGAGAGGCTGTTGGTACGGTTGCTGTTGTTGTTGTTGTAGGGTATTATTGTCATTATTATTTAATAATGACATTTGACTAGCTGTTGTCAATGAAGTTAATCCTTTATTTGTTAATTTACGGTTTTGCTTTGAATTCGCTATGGCCTTGGTTATTTTCATATTGGCAGCATTTGTCAATAAGGAATTAGATGAATTAACACGATTTTTATTTTTAGCTAATTTAGAGGATAATGGCAAATTTCGATTATTGGCACATTTCATGATTTATAAAATCAAATTGAAACAAATGAAATTTTTTGTTATTTTAATTTAAAAAAAGAGCACTTTTATAAAATCATTTCGTATTTTTGTAATTATTACTTGATTTTAAATTAATTAAACTTTGTTTATTAAAAATTGTATTAAGTTTACTAAATCGTTTTTTTTTTTTAATGTTTTATTAAGAAAACTTCGAGATTTCCTTATTAAAATTAATCCGCTTTTCGTTTAAAATTAACTTGTCGTTTTGAGTTTTTTCTTAAAACTGTTAGTCAGCATCTCATGTTTTAATCTCTATTCCCTTAATCTCTTTTTTTTAATTTCCATTTTTTGTTTAAGTGATCTTTAGTTTAATTCGTTTTTTAATATTAAAATATATATTTTTTTAAAAAACATCTTTATTAAGCCACCATTTTTGTATTTGTTTTGTTATTTTCCCTTTTAATTAATTAAATTTCTACTCTCAGTCTTTGTGTTTTACCGTTTAATATTCTCCTTCTTGTATTTTTCTCTCTTTATGAGTTTATGAATCACCCTCTCTCTCTCTCTTTCGCTGTTGACACTGTGTTGAAGTTTTTGTGGTTTAACAAATTCACCTCTTATTCATATATTCCTTTCTTTATCTGGCTTATGGTAAATTGTATGTTAAATATTCCTGGACTGTTTTTTCCCATATATTTATAAAAATCTTTATCTGTTTAGTAACGCCCTTTTGGTCTTGTGTTTAACCATTTGTTTTTTTATTTTATTATCTTATTTAAAACAAACAACAACAACATTAAAAAATCACAATGGCTTTTGAAATTTGTATGTAAATATTTTTTTTTTTTGTAAAATCATTCAATGACGTTTTATGTGAAAATAAAAAAAATAATTTATAAATTCATTCAAGATTTAATAGTTTCTTTTGATGTTTAAAATTAATTAAAAAATATAATAATAAAAATATTAATAGAATCAAAACTGTTATTAAAAAATATTAATATATTTGACAAGTAAAATAAAATCTGCTAAAATCAAAAACAACCTAAAGTTGGCTGTAGATCAGTGATCGCCATAGAGAGTGGATTTACAAATTTGAAAAAATAAATTTTTACATTCTTACGCATTTTGCTATGGGTTTTATTAAATTTTTTAAAAGTATTATAAGGCGGAGATATTTAATGTTAATGGTTATGGGTGCCAACCACTGCTGTTGATCGTATTAAGGACATCTCGTAATATTTTTATAAAAATAAAGATATTAATAATATTAAAAACAAATAATTAGATCTATTTCAAACAGAAATTCAATTTCGAGTCCATTTTGATATAGACATTATTTCCATTATAAAGATCTCACAACAACAAAAATCATTCAAAATCAATTGATTTTTTTTTTTTAATAATTCTGGATCTTGTAAACTGTAAGAAATATCTAAATAAAAATTTTTCAGACCATTGATTATGGTCTGAATCATCAAACATAAAATTTAAAAAATATCAATTTTTTTGTATCATAATACCCATTATGCCATTGCTGAGAAAACTTGTTTTAAAAGTTTTCATTCTTTTTTTTTATTAAAATGGTCATCTAGCCGTAGTTTAACCAACTTATAAAGGTATATGGTAAATATATTCCTTAGTTGATCTTGTCTTTGATTTTAAGAAAACAAATTTAACAAAAAGAAAATACTTTTTTCAAAATTTACAGTTTGATTAGAACTTGTAAAGAAACCGTTTCTCAGAGCTCCTCTAGGTTTATTTTACAAGTATTTACTTCAAGATTTCTTTTGAAAACATTACAAAAATCCTGTAATGTCTAAAAAATTCCAAAAATATATATTTTTTTTAAGTTTCAATTTCAGATTAATACACAGAAAATAAAAGTACATATATTTAAAAATTTTCCAAATAAATATTATGAATCGAACATGACTTTTTTTCCCAAAATTTTTTCATAAAAAATAAAATTTGGTTCATAGATATTATTAAATTGTTCTTTATGAAAATTTTTGTATACATTTTGATTTATATTAATAAGATTCTAATGCAAATGCTAAATAAAAATAGTTAAAATGGAAAAGATTAGCAAGAAATAGCTATTTTTCAAGAAAAAGTAGTCAGGGAATTATGTTTAGAAATTTGAAAAAAATTTGTACCATTCTACAATACATACATAATATTATTAAACAAAGCTTCTTCTGTTAAATGGTACCGATATGTAGGTGAAACTAGTAAGGAACTAAAAATTTTCCAAAGAAAATTAAAAAAAAATTCTTTATAAATGAATATAATAAATAAAATTTAAACAATTTGTTTAAATATTCTTGACTTTTGATTCATATAGAAAAGTTTTCATATTTAAGAAATTGTTCTTAAATATTATGAACTAAGATCAATGAAACTAAATTCTTATATTTATATACAAACGTTTTTCTGTGTATAACTTTGTATTGGATTGAAATATTTGTATAATACTTAAAGTGTTTATTTCTAATAAAAAAATTAGAGTCTAAATTAGGGTCACCAAGTTTAAAAACTTAAAAAAATGAGGCCAAAAACGAGTTTCAACTGCCGATTAATATATCTTTTCATTGGAATGAAATATTTACACGATTCTCGCAATAATGTCATGAAGAAACCTCCTTAAAAAAGTTTTTATATTTTTATAAATTTCCCAATCAAGGGAAAGGTGCATAACTTTTAAATGCTGTTTAGAACTTTAATTAAGAAAAAATGTATTATTTTTACTATAAAAATAATTTGTTTACGCAAACTATTAGAATAATATATATTAAACGAAAACAAATCTAAACATAACATGTTTGCAATAGTAATGCTCAATTATGAGTATTATCTTCGCTATGAAACTAAAGGGATTTGTTATAAACTCCCTGAAAGCTAATAGTTTTTACAAATTTCAAAGAAATTTTTTTATTAATAAAACTTGAAATAAAGATTGGTCGATACTCAACACTATTGTCTACATCAAGTCAGAAGTGTAAAATAAAACATATGGTTACAGAATATTACATCGATACTAATATTAATATGAATTGATTCACTTTTTGATGATTCCCGAACGATGGTGATATCATTTATATTTTTTTAATAAAACTTATTTGTGTCGAAAATTAACTTGATATTTGAATGGGATTTATATCATTAAGACTTATATTAAAATATAGTTATCTATTCAAGATATTTATAATTGTTAAAAACCCCTTTTATAGTTGGACCTTTGTTTGGGGACTAGGTGAAATAATGTATTAATCATAAACAATTTCAATATATTTCTTTGGGCTATAACAAATCTGTGTGTTCAATTTCATTAAATTATATTAAAAATAGCCACTTAATACATGGACGGGCAGATGGACAGATATTATTCCGATTATGAATTATAAAACAATTTTACCAAAACTCATTTTGTCATAAAACCATGAATTATAAAATGAAACTCAAATCTAAAAATCGCAAAGAAACACATTAAAACGGGCCTAAAATCTTGTTAAAAAAGTTTTTTCATAATTTTATTTTTATTTTTTATTTATTTTTTTTTTTTTGGAGAATAAAAAATTTACAAGTTGTCCCAGGGATACGATCTCAGGCTCTCAGACGGTTGTCGTCTTAAACACTTCTCAATAGAAAAACAAATTTGTTTTAAACAAATTTGAAATTTTGATAACTGACATAAAATTAAAGCATAACTACTTCTAAATCACTAGTTCTCTAAAATATTATTTAAACCCAATTAGGAAATATAGCAGTGCCAAACACAACTAGTTCCAAAAGTGTTAAAGAATCTAAAGTTGTTCTGATTACACTATTTCTAGTACTAATCATGTTATTACAAGTACTAAAATTTATATTGATATTTTTTTATTTTGTAGGAAAAAATGTTTAAAAAAAATAGTTTAACAATAATATTTAATTTTGATTAAACCAAAATTTTTATTTAAATTTTGCAGGATTTTTTTTATAATTTATTAATATTAAATAAATTTATTTTGAATAAAATACAATATATTATATAATATTATTAAAAATTATATAAAATATTGTCTAGTGGTTTCATAGCAATATAAATTTCTGTGTGAAAATATTTCAATATTTAACCACATTTTTCCTTTGTAAATAAAACTCAATTAAAACATTTTTCAATTTTTCACAAAACTTTAAAAATATTTTAATATTTTCTTGCATTAAAAACCATGTTTAAAATATTAACCACAATTATATATTATTTCTATAAGTTTTTTTTTTACAATGAACTTTTTTTTACAGTTCATGAATATATTTTAAACATAAATTTCTTACGAAAAAATGTTTAATTGAAAAAAAAAAAAAAAATAATAAAACTGGAGTATTAAAATTTTTAAATATTTTAATGTGTTTAAATTGATTTTTTTTCGTTTCGTTTTATTTTTGTTATATTGAACTTTGTTGACTTCCCAAAAAAAAAAAAGAAAAAAATAATTAACTGATAAGAATTGACTTGTTTCAGAAGTCTACATATTATAATGAATAATAGGATTTCTTTTTTTTTATTATAATACAATAACTTACATATTTCTGTACATTATGATGGTCCCAAAATGAAAAGTATCGATGTTCCCAGCTCAAAAGAATATTTTTTTCATACTAAGATAATGTTACTCAAAATTTTCGTCTTGGCATTATCCATTCGTAACTCAGATCAAAAAAGTCCTTTTTTAGAATCATCTGAATTTTTTAATATTTTAGCCAAAGGAACAATATACAAATCTGGCATCGCAAGAAAGGTTTTTGTCGCGCTCATTGAATGGCATAACAAAAATGTAGAACCTTGCAATATCAGATTAGCATATCATTCAATTGGCAGATATATTAAAAAATTAAAATAAAAAAAAGTCGATAGAAAGACCTTTTTCAATTTCACGAGAGGATAAGTGAGGAACAAAATTTTAATGAACGATGTCTTCGAATGATGTAAATTTTTATTTAAGCTGGAAACATTGATTACTTATTTTTCTCTCCATACAAAAGGGACCGCCCTAATGTATATTCACACATATGTACATATATAGCTACATATGTGTGTATATTTTATGTATATATAGGTTTGAAAGGGGAACTTTGCTGTATGTAAACTAATAAAGAAAAAAATAATAAAATAAATTTAAATGTTTTAATAATATGTTTATGTAAACCTAAATCCATGTGCTAAATTTCGTGTAGATCGGTCCATAATTAACCATAGCTCTCATATGAACCATAAATCTTATAAAAATGTTAGTATCAAATTAATATTCGACACAAATAACATTTTTCTAAACATAAATGATTGTGCAAACTTTTTTGAAGGTCGGTTCATAATTGACCATAGCGCACATATAAGACCCAATTTCGGGAATCACCCAAAACTGGATAAACACATGTGAATCTTAGTATCGTAGTATTCTATATTAGCATTTTTTATTTTGCACTTAATACAGGTATAAGTCCATAATTGGCCTCATCCAGAATTTTAGTTAACATAGGCTTCAGCTTATATATACATCTCTGACCTACTACTCTTCTAAATCAAATTAAAATCAACTCAACTATGATCATGTGGAATTTTTTAAATATCTTCAACGGTTCAAAACTTACAGAATTATTTCCAAAAAACAAAAAAAAACTTTTTGAAAGAAAATAACTTCAGTTTGTCAACCACTATGTTTAGGTTAAATAATATGCTTAGTATTTTAATTAAATAATTTTGTTTTAAATTTTATTAATTTTTTAGTTTTAAATGATTTTGGAAACTAATTTAATATTTTTTTAATATTTTAATCTTTTAAAGATCATAATTTTTCCAAGTTGTCATAATAAATATTAATAAAAAAATATAAATTTCTACCTAAAACCCTTTAAACCTAAAAATCAATCCACAACAAAGAAAACTTATAAATTATATTTATAACAAACTTCCTGCTTAGTTCAAAACAAACTTTTTATTTTTCTCCCAAAAAAATTTGTTTTTATGATTTTCATAAAATTAGGACACCACAGGTAACAATTATTATATGGTCATAGAGAAAAAATAACAAAACAAACATGTTCAAGTATGTTTTTAAAAACGTTTCCATATTTACAAAATTTTTATTTATTAAATCGTTACCTTAAGGATCTTTTTTTCCTTTTCTTTTGTGAGTATGTGTCATCACGTTTAGCAAATATTAACATAAATATGTGTGAGTGTATGTCATACATACAAATCAAATATACATTCGATTGTTTTGAAAATTAAATACAAATTATTGTTAGGAAAATGAAATGTCGGCACGTGTTTTGACATCTTTTGAGATTTGTAAATGTTTTTCAATATTTAATTCTTTTGTTTTGATGTTATACATACATACATACATACATACATACATACATACATACATACATACATACATACATACATACATACATACATTTCAAGTCAATATTTAAGAAATTTATTAATTAAATCGCTTATAAAATAAATTTGTTTAAATGTCCTTTGTTCAGGACATTTAAACAAATTATTCAAAAATCCAATCATCAAAATAATTAATTCAATTAAACATTTTTAAAATTGAAGCCATTCATCAAAATCATTATTTTCCATAAACAGTAGGGCAGAATCGAAAATAACTTATAATCGGCTATTGGGATTTCCTTGGAATTTGGTTTAAGTGTATTAGAGGAGTGTACAACGTTAAGTTTGCAAGAAGCATTCAACAGGCCTCTCAAGGACGTAGCTAAGGGAGTTTAAAAAAGGATACATCTAAAATAAACATAATCGATTTCCATAAATACAGAGATTAGTTGAAAATAAAAAACAATTCCAACGAACCAAGAGCTTTTGGTACATACTAGGGTATCTAATTAATTGAGGTTTCATATTAATCGGTTTATTTGACAAATAATTATTCGAGGTTAAATTTTTTATTATAAAATTTTAAAAATTATTTAATTAACCGAATTGAGTTGGTAATACATATAAATAACACTAATTATAAAACTGAATTCATTGAAATAGAAACTAAATAGAGTTTATCTTAATAGTTCTATCACCTATTTGTTTTGAGAAAATTGGACTTTCGAAATAATACTATAAAATTTAAAATTTTTATAAATCAGTATTTTTCTTATTTTCTATGCCAGAATAATTTCTTGTTATAAATATATTGTCACATTCATGGTCTTGTTATCCTTACAGGATTCAAAGGAAAGAATAATGTTATCATAAAATTTTAATCTTCTTCCTTGATGTTATTTGCATTACGTCTTGAGTACAAGACATTACTCAGCAAAAACTTTGGTTGTCAAATAATGAGTTAAGAAGCTAATATAATGGCTTTACACTACTTACACATTAGCTGAATAACCCATTATTTTAACACTACTTACCTCATGCCATTACTCAGATATCATTAGAGGAACTAATTACTTTTAAGTTGTTCAGTAACTCATTGATTTTAAAATATT
>MINK01184980.1:736-12783 GCA_001735545.1 Phormia regina
TTGAGTATCTCTGGGGAGTCCCAAAGAATGTGGGAAAAAAATTCAACAAACCTGGTACTCATTTTCGCCTGAGGTATGTGCGAATTTTGTGGGATCTATGAATCGCCGTTGTCAACAGGTTATAAAAATGAAAGAAAAAAGTATTGGGAAATGAGGGTAATGTTAAAAAAATAAATATTTTTTCCAATACATTAAGTGTCCCTATTATTTTTTCCAGGCCTTTAAAAAAATTAGCAGAACTAGTTCTTTATTTATTTTTTATTATTTATTTAATTTTATGTTTATACTTTTTAATATTTAAGCAATAGTAAATAAAAAATTAAGAATATATTGAAAAATTAGAGTGTCACTATTATCTTTTTCAACACTGTATGTACCTCTTGGTTCAATGTACTTATTTCGAAATATATCCTTAACTATTATGATGATAAAAATTTTTTACAAAAACGACTTAAAGCCATGCGTCTTTCTCGTGTTATAATAAAAAAATAAAAAAAAATTCGACCTGAATTGAAAGAACTGAGAGCGAATTCAGGTTCAGCGTGCGGAATTCCATCTGGTTCACATAAATTATTACTATTAATATTATTTTATATTATTATTATTACTATTACCCAGGAAAAATTTTAAAACATGTTCTAAAATTATTAGTTCTAGAACTAGAGCATTATTTAAAGTACCAAAAACATTTTTCTATACTATATTCTATTTAGTTCTAACTAGGTGTAACCAGACTCATCATCTGGGAGATCTCCTATAACATTGCTTAACAACTTGAATGTCGTTTTCTACACATATGGAACAATACTGACACTAATTTTGTAGAACTTTATTTATATTGTAATTATCTATAACAAATTCTTATGCTGTTTTAAATGCAAAAGTGTGTTTTTAAGGCTTATGTTGTCTCTTTAACGATTAAAATTTTCTATTTACATGATTATTTTCACTCAAACTATTACTTTTCTTTAAGTATACTAAAAAGTAGTACCCACCGTGTGTTCAGAAGTGGGCTTGTTACTATAAAAGTCCATTATTACCTCAACATTCTAGTTTAAGTAATTAAAGAACATAAAAACATCCTAAATTGAACAATGTACTAATCTTCAGAATATACCAATTAATTCTACTACATATACGCCTCTCTAATGACTATTCTGTTTAAAAAGAATTTGATCATATTACACGAAAAATTTATACAAAGGCAATTTTACGATATCTTCGAAGTTAAAATAAAAATCAAGTCAATCAAGTCTAGAAGGGTATCCTCAGCTCAGTATATATTAGAAGCTTAATGTATTTAATATAAATTAATTACATCTGTCCATTGCAAAAATTAAGTTTTATGGAGGTGACAATATTCAAGCATAAATAAATCTATATTGTCGTTAACTACTCAATAATTAGTAACAATGCTATCAAGGTTAGTTTATTCATGTGAGGTTTCTGGGTAAACTAATTAAGTTATGTCAAGAATTATAATAAATAATATTTTATCCCAGTAGTAGTCAATTATTAATTTAATTATTTTATTATATTATATTTTATTTAATTTAAATTTATTTATATATTTATTTGATTGTTAGCCTGTTAGTAATTTGTATATAATAAAATATATAATAGATACAAAATAATACAGTGCGATGAGATCTATAGCGATTCAAATAATTATATATATAAAATTAATAATCATTATTATATACATAATATATTATAAAATATATATGAATCCTTATTAATAAGCTTTGATATATATAATAATTCCAAGTGAATATAATCTTTATTTTTTTTTACAATCTTTTCAATTTATAATTTCCATATTTACTAATACTTTAATTTATTTGTTACATAATAATGATAAAAAAAAAATCCCAGATGTAATAACAGTAGATTTTTCTTTTCCATTTCACATTAATTATTCTACTTTTTTTCATAGTCATTTAGTTCTTTCATACTCTCGATGTTACATTCTATATTTTTCACACATCCTTTACACACTCATATATACAGATATTTACTTTAAGTGAATTACTTATCACAAACAAGAAGATCTTTGACATTAGTGTATAAAATCTATCATCATTATTATTGGTGAGTCTTACATTTCGTGTAATAATATAATGGTGCTGTTATTGTTATGCTGTTTTAAGCTATACATCACTTTGGTATTGGCACATTAAAACGTACTCATATCGTATATAAAGCTGCAAATGGTAACTTATAAAAAGCACACCAGAATTTATCAAAAAAATTCTAATATATATACTAGTCAAGATTTTTCATTTAACTACAACGGTGAGATCATTATCTACTTATTAATTTAGAATATTAATACCGATTTTAAAAATATTCAAATATACCGTTACAACTATACTACTTAATTTTGTTGATATCGTGCTAATACATGTTTTTTCCCATATTTACTTTCTTCACGCAGCTATTGCCAATCTTTTGCAAGCTTATGACTACATACTAATTCTGTATGAAAGAGAAGCTCTTTACTTTGAAGTAGCTAGTGAATGATTTCTTTTTTTTTATAATCTTAACGCATGAGCTTAGCTATATGTGAATGAGACAAACAAAATACGAATATGTGTTTTAGAGGAAACCAGCCATTTTCGATAATTGAATAATAAAATAAAGAACGCACAATTTTCTACATGGCGTTTAAATATATTCCGAGGAAAATTAAGAGACTGAGCAGGTGAGATGTGTAACATATTACATAGAAGACATGCTCATTCTACAGCCAACTTTTCGATACGTTGAGCGTAAACTATATATTACGCTGTTCATGAAGTGGTGTAACTAGGTTGCTCAATCCTATGTATAGTACAGGATATCATGCATTGTCATAAAGTTTTGTACCACAATAGTATCTAAGCTGCGAGACAATAACAAAAGATACCTATTTGTCATTTCTCTCTTGGCGCTATATGCTAAAACTTAATCAACGAATAACTGTGACTTGGTTCGTATCGCAATTGAAATATGGTATTAAAAAATCTAATTTATATCATATGTGACAAACTATAATAAATGTTCTCAATTATATTAGATTGAGGGTATTATAATATTCGTAGAAATACAAATGGTACTCAGTCTCTAATCAAGAACGAAACTTATATATATAGTGCGCTGGTACTGTTTGATGATGAGTTTTTAAGGAAAATCAGGATCAATGTTGTATATAAGTTTTCGCTCATTACACGTGCTCTTGTGTGACACGGCTTTCTTGTTTATCTTCGTAGTGGGCAATCGTCATGAACCGGTACGTGGCTAACTATTACGTTTGCGACTTGTGTTATATTGGTGTACTTCCATCACCGTATCATACTTTTTTCGTTTATCTTAGGGCAGGAGTTCTCACCAAAGGGTTATCTATTAGAGTTTCGCGACCTTCTTTTACATTTTTGCAATGGAATCGCGACCCACTTTAAACTTCCTATTAAACATTATATAAACAATATAGCCTACACCAGACTCAAATAGAATGCATTAAACATTACAAACTTTGAATATATCATTCTCCGTCCTTACAAATTATAGATCTCATTTAGCTCTTAAATGTACTATTCTTTCTTTTACATTAGAACGGTATATACGCCTGCATCCGAAGACTTAAAGCTGCAATAAATGATATTATACTTTCCAAGTGAGCTATATTTCCAACTTTGAAGTTTTTGATCAAATCAGAAATTTATAAATGGGTATACATTTCCTTAAATCTTTTCCATCAGAGGACAATTGTGGTCTCATTGATTAACAGAACCAGTTTATCAAGAGCTTGACCGACTCAGAAAACAATTTACTCCTAGAAAATATCTCGAAACTTATGACTATGGCCCAAATACACGTGGTTTGCTTTGGATTGTTGCGCGGGTAGAAATTTATTAGCATAGCAGATGGGGTGGTGTCAATGGTTTGGCAAAATAAAAAATATATAAAGTAAAGAATAAGCCCAACAGAAAACAAACTTATTCTACATAAAACTGAAAAAAGCTATCACAAACAGTCCCCACGATGTTATAATTTTTAATCTCAGACGTTAGCCATGATGATTCGTTGTTTCTTTTCAATTGGTTTTATTTTTATATACATTTCTTGCTTCGATCCAATGTTTATTGCATAGAGTTTTTATATTGAAGTCTTCAAACAAATGCATTTTGATTGCCATTTATTATGCCAGTTATTTGGTCGGAACCTATTTTGGCATTATGAACATGATGGTTTAGATAACAATGAGTGTCATTATTGTTATATCAAAAAAAATAAACGTTCCGGAACATCTGGATTACGATATTATTTTAATTCTGTGCAATATTAATACTTTTTTTGGTGAATGATTTTTAATCAATAGAATGGGACTCATTGCCTCTACTCATTTTTTATCATACATATAATTTAAATATTTAATCTATTTTATCTTCACAGAGTAATGATTTAAAATAATTAGAAAACTAAACAAATGTTAATGAAACCAAATAGCGACCAAACCTTCTCAACAATCTACAGGGATATTCAAGTCACCTCATGTTATAATCTCAAGTTTTTCGATTCTTAGGATATTCTTCTTTCTGAAATTACCACAATCAACTATCTATCTCAAAATGGAATTTAGTTTTAAAATACCCAGGACCATAATAAAATCATAAATTGGTTACTCCTCTACTATTCTCTAGCGGTTTGTTTACTACTTTTTTTAAAGTTTACTAAAAGTTAGAAAATAAAAGTTTAGTAAATATATTGTCTCTAACATTTAAAATAAAATCTGGTGCGCCTACCTTATAAATAGTATATTTCTTTTTTAAAATTAGATACTCATCAATTGTAATAATTTTTTTTTGATATTCTCTATGCGGAAAGTTTGTATGTTTTTAAGAATGAGTTTTTCTTCGCGACCCCAGGAAGTTATTCGATTACGGGATCTCCTTTTCATTGTTTTATTTACGCGGTTCTCTTCCCATTTTGGTAAGGTCAGAAAACACGTTTGCGCTTAGATTTATAAGGCATATAATACGATTAATATAAAAATTAAATGTCTGTCGAATAGATTTTTATTTAAAGTTATTTTATTGCTCTCTTTTTTAGACACAAAAAAATATCCTATTACCGAATATTCTTCATTCGGTAAGAGAAATCCATTCATTAGCAGCAGAACGTCCTATTTTCTCCCTAAATTACACACGAAATAAAAATCTGTATTAATATATTCATAATGAATTAGGTCGTTGTTGCTAATTTATTATACGATACAATGAAAGAAGCTGATATCTCGAGAATAAATCGTATTAAAGTATCATAATTGGCTCTATCTCAATGATATATTAAATATATCATTGAAATATACTCTTTATTTATTTCTGAGAACCTTACTATGATATTAAAATAATTTTGTATTTGAATATTAATTCATTTATCTCTCATGTTTTTTATAATGAATAATTAAAAGAAACATAATTTGTATCTATAATATTCTTTGTGTAGATTTTTAAAAATGAATAAATTTAAATAAGATGAAGAATAAATTGGAACACAAATATAGATTAACATATAAAATCACTGATCCTGATTATATCTTCTCCATAGATCAAGTTTGTTTCTCTCAATTAAGATAACTTGAGTAATTAAGAACTCACTAAAAACTCGTCAAAAACTTTAACCTTTATCTAGTAGGTGTTTATTCAGCAAATGATAGGTGGCAGAATCGCTTTTTTATATATTTGACGACATTGAATTTTAGTCCATAATAACATTTGGAAGCAAAATGACTATTAGGATAAAAATTATTATATATGTTTATCTATTAGCAATGTCTCAATGGGTAAAATAGATACAATATATTCTTCGCAGCTAAATAAAACGTGATAGTTTCTCTCCTTCATAAAAGAGGAATCACTTTTTTTCACAATAACTCGCTTTTTCCATTTAAAATAAATCGAGAAAAACAAGTGTCTATTTTAACGGTGTGTTTAATGGGAATATTTCTATATAAATTTTTCTTAACTTACCAAACAAAGGGGAAGAAATAATCACATTAATTTTTTTAGACGCGGTAATAAGAACTATCTTCATATAGTGAAAAATATGTTCTGAAATTTAAACATAATATATATTATATATGAAATTAAATTTTCATAAATGTGGATATTCATTAATTATATAATGTATTATGGTAGTAAAATTTTGTATTTTAGTTATAATAAATCTAAAATAGTGACAGTTCGCTTAGTGTTTATTTTTATTTCAACGAATGTTGTATTATAAACAATTGTAATTTAAATGGAAAAGTACTATTTACAAAATACATTAGGTTATGAATAAAGAGAATTAGTTAGTTATAATAGTGCTAACATAATCTTACCAATGACAAACATGCTTAAATAGTAATGTAGTATCTTCAGATGTCCTACTTTGTTCCCATCTTCTAAGGTAACTTTGCCGGTCAAGTGAAAACACTCGCTCTCCAGTTTAAATTCAAGT
Source organism: Phormia regina (assembly GCA_001735545.1). Taxonomy (NCBI): domain Eukaryota; kingdom Metazoa; phylum Arthropoda; class Insecta; order Diptera; family Calliphoridae; genus Phormia; species Phormia regina. The sequence goes on from MINK01184980.1 coordinate 7,220, forward strand.
CTTAGAGAGACATTTTGTCTTCATTCCTCATCTTTTCTTAACAAGTCACTATCTTGTGGATAAGGCATATGAATCGAAATTTTTTGTGAATATAAATCTTGTAACATCTAAATCGATGACTTGGATTTGACATGAAACTACTTGTAATGGATCGTAAATATAGCAGCAGAGAGTTGGTTAGGATTGATTGGGCAGATGTCAGAACAATAAAATAGCTCACGTTTGTCCATGTGTGCGTAAGTTATACCCTAAGTGATTTCAAAAATTTTTACTATGTTATCTCACTATGTCCGAGAAACTCGTTGCGAATCGAACCAGCCAGACGCAGTGTATGAAGAATTGATTCGCTCTGATGTCAAATATTCGAGATCCAACAAATTACATTGCATAATTCAGAGTCTGCCAAACTTGGCATGGTACTGATATTTCATTATAGGTTGACACAAGAAGTGTTCACTGTCTCCTCCTCTTTTCCTCATCAAAAGCAACTTCTACAAGAAAGTCATTAAAAAGGGGAGCTCACTTAGTCTCTAGCATAGCGATCAGCAAATTCAGAGGCCTGTGTCAATGGATATCGGAATAACGTAACCCGATTCTTGATAGTCCCAAGATTGAGCTTGAATCCGAGGGTCCATTATAATATGACAATATTGATCTACAGAATAGCGAGCATGTTTTATTCAGCAATTATCGACAGTATCATGACCATGCCAGAAGAGTAGTACCAGAGGAAGGCTAAAAATATAAGTTTGGAAGGGGAGACGCGACAGACAGCCTCAGGGCAGGAGCTAAAAGCTCACCATTCCCCCCCAGCTCAAAATGGTATCTCTGTGCATTAGGAAACTTATTTAATCTCTTGCCAATTTATTGTTTCTTGTACCGATTTCAAATATTTCTTTTATATTTATTGTAAGAACTCTGTAAGCCTTAGAAGTTTTCTATATTTTGGAATTTATTGTTAGTTTGAATTTTGCATGTACCTCAATTTGCATGTTATTGATCCAAGTTTCTTCCTATAATCCTAGTATTTCCGACTTTGATTTATTTTTTTAGCTCTAGGTACAAGTTTCAAGTCGATATCTTTACGAGTCCAAAACGAAACGATTTTTGAAGTTTGAAAATTGTAAACAATACGGATTTTTTTTTGCCGAAAAAAGTATCTACATTTTTTTCTAAAATAAAATTTTCTTTAATCAACTATCACTTTTAGACTTTTTGAAAGTATCTTCTCAGAAATGACTCCAAGATAAAATCTAAGCCCAATAGCTAAATGCGGTCAAGGTACAACAGACCCTACACGTAATTGACCATTTATATGAAAGTTTTGAAGTTTGAAGTCTATATTTTCTAAAAGGCCGAAACACGAATTGTCAAATGGAATGCAGTTTAAGAATCTGTGATATGTTGCTACATGTTTTCAATCAAATCTACAGGACTTCGGAAAAATGTGGATTGTATAGCCCATATATGGGATTTTCGGCATTTTCTTGGAAATTTTGGCATTCCTTTTTCAAAAATCTTACAACTTTTTTTATTTTCTCATTTTATACGATAAAGTCTACATCCACCAAAAATTTCGTTAAGATATCTTTAATAACAAAGATTTTATTACAGATTAAATAGAGTTTCTCAATAATCCACAAATTTTACTTTAATTTTAAGTTTAGAAAAAGGCTAAACTCGATTTTTTTCATTAAAATTATACTTAGCTGATATAATTCTTCGTTATATGGAACAAGATTTAAATCAATATCTTTTATAGAATCGAAACTATGCCACTTTAAATTTGATTAAGTGACGGAAAATTCCAAAAACATTGTACTATTGTGGATGTGAAAAAGCCGTAGCCAATGTTTGAATGTGTGTTTGTTCAAAAATACACAAAAAACGGAATTTTCCAGCGTAGTCCATATATAAAGTACAATAATTTACCTTAGAGTTTTTATTGTTATTTCTTTAATTGATAAGAATTCCTGGTTTGGCAAGATTTAAACAGTACCAAAATATATTAATTCTCCAAATTATTCGGCGCTAAGGCCGGGGAAGAGACATTGGACTTTTGTGAAAAGATAATTGAAAAGAACCAATTAAGTGTCCCAAATTATCGAAAATTTTAAAAGGTTATGAGCAGACTGTTCCAAAATAGTGGCTAAAACAACTATCAAAACTCAAATAGAAGGATTACCAAAAAAACGGGCTACAAGCCCATAGGTAGTAGTTACAATAAAAATTATATTTTTNNTTGGAATAAAAACTATATTTTTCTATGATCTGTAGTAACCCTGCGGGAAACTGATGACAATTGATGCAACAGTACCGGTTCCTCAGTACTAGTTAAGTACCAATTGATACCTAATAGTCACCTAAATTCCATTTAAGTACTAACTGATCCATTTAAGTACCAATTGATACAGTCATCAAAGTTCCAGTTGAGAATCAGTTTAACCAGTGATAGCTAATGAGCAATAAGCAACTCGCGCGCAATAACAATCTGTGGCTGAGTAAATAGGATAAATAAAAGTAACCTGGGTTAATACTGAATATGCCCTTTCGGGTTAATTCTGTGACCGGTTCCAAAACTGCTTAAAAAGGGGGAATTTCTCCCTCCTAAGCCAACGCCATGTAAAAGGAACAGGTCCAGCACATACAAAGTGTTAGAACTAGAACCGGTCTCTGACACTTTGGATCAATCCCGTGACATGTTTTCCCTCTAGGGCAGGCGCGGATCCAACTCAAGCTTTTGGGGGAGGAAAATAGAAAGATTGTAACAAAATATTTCCATAATTTTATGATTTAGTAACCATATTTCTTCATTAGAGTTTTCATTTTGGGGAGGGAAGTTTCCCTTTTTCCCTTCCCGGGGGATCCGCGCCTGCTCTAGAGATATTAAAAAAAAAAAAAAAAAAAAAAAAAACAATGAAAATTCTATGATCAATCGTTTCCAAGTTTTTATAAACAACTATAAAAATAAAATATTGTAACGCAGAGAAAAAATTTTCCTATACACACCTTAGAGTATACCATTCGACTTTCACTTTCTGAGTCGATTTAACCATGTCCATCCGTCTGTCAGGTTGGCTGTCCATGTATAGCTTGTAAGCAAATTGTAGGTCGAAATTTTAGAAATAGTTTGATGAAATTTGCTACATATGATTACACAAGGTCGAAGCCTATTGATTTTGGTCATAATTGACCCATTATTTCACCTAGCCCCCATACAAATGTACTCCCCGAATAGAGTTTTATCACTCAAAATTACATTAAAAATGTTAATATTTGAATAAAATTTAACATAAATATGTTTCATGTAAGCAGGCGCGGATCTAGCTCATGCTTATGGGGGAGGAAAACAGAATGATTTTCACAGCTATTTCCTTAAATTTTATGATTTAGTACAAATATTGCTAGTTAGAGATTTTCATTTTTGGGGAGGAAATCTTCCTTTTTTTCCCTCCCCGTGGATTCCACGCCTGCGTTGTAAAGCATAAATTCATCCGTTCATAATGTCCCACTAAGACTCCCATATAAACCTCTTTCGAAAATCACTGTTAATCGTAATTAAATCCCATAGAAAATTTTAATATTAAAGTATTATTATAAATTATTATATAAGTTGATAAAGAACAGGTGCAAAATTTCATTAAGATCGGTCCATAATTGACGCATAACTGCCCAATATATAAGACCAATTTCGGGAATTGACCAAAATAAGTGCATAAATACATTGTGATCTTAGTATCGACCTAAATATTCTTGTGAATAGTTTTTTTTTTGTTAGTTTTCCACTTAATAAAGTATAGTCCAGTAGATTGGCAACTTTTCCGAATTTTTGGTACACATAGGCAAACTTGGTGTAGGTATCAGTATGGTCGAGCTTGACCTGATCTATTTGCTTCTTTTCATTCTCGGTTTAATATATATTTTTTATTTGTTATGTCTTAGCAAAATTTTTCGTTTCATGATTTTATTTAATTTTAATAAAGGCCTATTTTTGTAGACCGTAGTTATTACTCTATTAGGGGGGAAAAATTTCTCGAATTTATTTTTTTATCAATTCGTTTAGCTAACCATTTCAAGCTAAAACTTACTTGATTATAAATGATCAATCATCATTATCTTATATACTAAGTTAGTCTGTTGAGTACCCATGCAAAAAACGTGGAGTTTTTCTTCAAAAAGAGAATGCATTTTTCACAACGTTCAAAGTGGAACAGAAGTGCATATTTCAAAGCGTTTTTGGAAGCTTCGTTAATAGTTATTACGTTACAAAAAAAGTAAATATAAATGAAGGTTTTTTAGCTCGGAAAAAATTGTAATAATTTTGTAAAAAATATGATAAAATTTTAAAGCATATGTATTTAAATTATTTTAATAGGACAAAAGTTAGAATTTTTATTAAAAAATTTTGTAGACATTGTTTTAAGAGAAATACTTCAAAATGAATGGAAAAAGATAATAAAGAATAAAACATCGTTACCAATGACAAACAGTGGGTTAAAAAAAAGAAAGAACTTCTGCAGCTCTTTTTCACCACTAAGTACTTCCTTCCGCAATGACTAAACACAATGTTAAAAATCATAGCTTTTTTTCAGTTTCCTTTTTTGCTGATGGTATTTTTACTGATGCGAAAATGCGCAGAAGCTGGGTTCGAAATTAGTGTGGTTAAGGATCACTCTGGCAGTTGGCTGACCAAAGGCAATATTTAGAGTTTTCCAATGACAACACAATGTTAAAATCATAGCTTTTTCAGTTCCTTTTTTGCTGGGTAGTTACTGATGCGAAAACGCAGAAGTGGTTAGAAATGGGTTAAGATCACTCTGCATTCTAAATATCACGTAAATCTAACCAGCCTGAAATTACAGATTTATTTCGAAAAATGTACACGAGCTACTTAAAAAATACCTTCTAAACATCAAAAGTATCATTTCTAAGGATTAATATACCTCAGACACACATACACAGAGAATGGAATGGTATTTTTGATATATTGGATGTTGGAAACTCTTGTTAATTTTAGCATAAGGAACACAAATAATTTACATTTAATTGCCTGACTTGAATCCTGTAGGGTATTTTATGTATAAGTACAAGTATATTAATTCAAACACGTATAAAATGCGCTGAAATATAATTACAAAGAAAAAAGAATTATCCTACATATATTTCATGATATGTTGACATTCACGTTTATATAGATATAGATTTGTTTAATACATAAGCTGTTATAAATATGTATGTATAGGGATTAAATTTATTTCTGTATATATTTTTTTTTTTATATATTTTTTTCGAATTAATTGGAGAAAAACAAATTTATTGATTTAATGTAGTTACTACAGGTGAGGTGTCTTTTTAACAAAGTTTGGCCAATAACTCGTGTCATATTGTATATGAACAATTGTAATTATATTAATGATGAACAAATATTAATACACCAGCAATTATAAGAGAATATAACATGATAAAACCTTTTTATAAAATATATAGCATGTAATTTTATTTTTATTTTTAGGAATATAATTAAATATATAGAAATATAAATGGAAAAAGAAAAAGCCTAGAAT
>MINK01185055.1:0-12631 GCA_001735545.1 Phormia regina
GGTGTTATACCAAAATTCTCAAAAAAATATGCAACGAATAAAGAAATATCACTCAAAATATCATTTTTGTTAGTCGAAACGACTAACGAAGCCCTTCCTGGGCTAAATTTAAAAAAATCACAAAAGAAGATAAAATCAAATGAAAATCAAAATTCACAAACAAATTTTGTTTCATTACATTTTTTTTAATTTTATGATATTTAATGCTAAAAAGCACAGGACTCTTTTCGTTGTCAGCAAACGTTTGATCTCCAAACGTTTTGAGAAAGATTTGCAATCTACATGTTTCTCAAATGACAAACATATTATGATTTTAAAATATTTTTAAAATATTAGCTTTAAAATAAAAGTTGGAATTTTGGATGTGTTTTTTTATTAAAAATGTTATATTTTTTATTTAAACTTCTCTTTAAGTTCATCAGGTGACTATGGCCAACTTGGGTCCTATTGTTTTTAGATTTACTATTGCTTTGACAATATTAGTTATCTCATATAAAATTTTAAATAATTGGTGGCAAATTCAAGAATTCCTAAACAAAATAATAAAGATCTTTTTTTAAATTTTTATACAACATTATTCCAAAAAAATAGATTTCTACAAATCTTTTAAGACGCAATACATCTATACAACAAACAATATACAATTTTTATACAAATTCGCTACCGGGAACAGAAAGAAAGATCGAAAGCATAAAATAATTAAGCTTTCTTTAAGAAACATACTTTACTTTTTTCAATTTAAGCTGTAAATTATTAGAAATTATTATGATTTGCCTAAAAAAAATAAAAATATTTGACTAAAAATAACTTATAGATAAAAAAAATAAAATGGATTAAAAAAAAACTTATTTTACAGAAAAAAGTAATATGCATTTTCGGCATTTTTGTTACTACTTAGAGTATTTTATAAGTAAACAAATATTAACCTGTCAATTTTTAGATTATTATCGCCCATCCAGGGTATTAAATGTTTGCCCTGATCAATGTCACGGGCTTTGGCATCATCACGAAATACTTTGCAGGCATAACCAAAAACCAATAAATCAACATGACGTACTTCGTTGGCATTGGCCGTACCCGCCAAAGAGGAGGTACCAGCTGAGGAGCCATTAACTTTGCGTAAAATTCCATTTACGGTATTACTAGCTGTGCCACCGACATTACTGATGCCAATTCCAGCAGCATTGGCCGTGGAATAGTCGTGCCGTGTATTATAATTATGTCGCGCATTAAAGGGCATATTTTATGAAATTTATTTTAAAGAATTTATTAAAAAACTAATAAATGCTTTTTTAAGCATTAATTTCTTTAAATATTTAACAAATTTTTAATAATTTCTCATGAACACACAATTTTTCCGATATTTTTTTCACAAAATTAGCTTTTTTAATGTAATAGATGCTGAAACCACCGCCGAACAATTTTAACGGCGGCGACAGCTTTTGCAAAAATTATCGGCGGCCAGTGAAAATTGGCTATTAGCTGTCTAAAAGAAGAATATCGGAAGAATCGGTTCAGTCATAGACTCAATTTATTTGATTTTCCCCATTCAAAGTACTTTTATCGGTGAAAATAATAATATATAAACATTTTTGAGCGGAATTTAATATTTTAGAAATTAAAGGGCTTTAAAGATCGAAAACTCGCATTAAATATTTTTTGTTAAAAAAGTTTAGTGAAAAGGAAGAATTACGTTGGAGAAGCTGCTTTTGGACATACCCCAGAGTTAAAAATCCTTCCGGGCGGCCAAGGCCGGGTATTAAGAAAAAATATTTCCACAAAAAAATATTTGCTTTCACTAAATATTACAAAATATTTAAAAAGGTCATGTTTAAAACTTTTATTTATATTTTTTATTCTATAAATGCAACTTCAAGAGCTTTCAATTGATAACTTAATCTTTGTAATCGGATAAATAGTATAAGAAATATTTGCGATTTTAAGTGAGTTAGGAAAGTAAATGAATACCTCCGTTCAAATTCATGAAAAAGTATTAATAATTTAAACTGTTAATTAGCTTTTAATTTTGATAACACTATTGAAAGAAGTACATATTTTTAGAGATATTTTAACAAATAACAGGTGACTTAAATAAAATTTGCTAGCATAGGCTTCCGGCAGAGACCTGACGTGAACAATTATAGCGGCGTCGGCTTGTCTAAAAATTGTCGTCGGCGGCCCAAAATCGGCTGTTAGCCGGCTGAAAAGTGAATATCACTTTTTCTTTGCTAGTTTTCATATAGTCTTATAGAACACATTGGTTCCCAAATGGGGGTCCACGTCCCCTTGTAAATAAGGGGGATCCGGAGACCGTTTGTTTGAACATAATTTATAAGTATTTCCTAAAAAAATTATCACATAAATAAGTCATAAGGTTTTAGACTCAGGTCTCTTCTCTGTCCAAAAATATGACGTCTTTAAAATCGAAAAATGTAAAAACTGGACAAAGTTGTGCAATTTTTAAGAAATAGGGTCAAGTATATTTATTTGAAATTGTTTGACATTTCTTCAAAGTTTTATACGTAACAATAATACTTCAATAAACAAACTAAACAACTCGATTTTTAACTAAAAATTTACACTTTTCAGTAAAATTTAAACATTTAAAAATTTTATTTTTCACTAAAAATTTTATTTTTCTCTAAAAATTTTATTTTTCACTAAAAATCTATTTTTTCGCTTAAAATCAAATTTTCCAGGGAATAATATACTTTGTGAATTGGATATATATTTTTAATCAGACTATGAATATTAATTCTTTTTTCAGTAGAAAAAAAAAAGAAAATAAAAAGCTTTGAACTTTTTGAACATCTGCCATATATTCCTAAAAAAACATTAAATATTTTAGAACTAATTATTAATTTGTTTTTAAATTGAAAGTTCCTTTAAAGTTTCAGATCTCCTAAATGCTTTATCTCACATTATATTTCTGATTACAACCCTTTTCATGTATCGTATGTACGTGTTTTGTATATTCCACGATGGATAAGCTGCTAGCACGGTTTTGAAATCAAAATCTTACATTGCAACTACAAACAGTTCCAGAAATGATTCATTGGACCGGTAGATTGTAGCAATATTATTCGGAGGAATTAATGATACGTCTTAGCATTTAACGGGAGGTACTTTTGTCACTCATCATTGTTAACTTTTAAGATTTTGTTTAAAAAAATACTTTGTCAATTCTACGAACTCCCAGTAGAATATTTTTGAACACATAATCTCCTCTACTATTAAAAAGTATCTCTTCCAAGAAGGTTACAATGAGCCGTTAAAACATATGAATCTTCTGTATGCCCTCTTCCTATGGAATAGATCCAGAAACAAATGTTTAAGTGAGCTCTTGGCCACTTATTTTAGTAACCTGTTGAGAATACTTCTTTCTAACTTAATTTTTTTTTTAATTTCTGTATTTATTCTTTTTAAAGAAAAAACTCTTACTTTTTAAAATTCCTTATATTTTTCTAAAAATAGTCCAAAAAATATTGTTTTATATTGATTTAATCGGCGGCGACTCGACTCAGCCAACTTAAAGCCGATCGGCGCAGAACTGCGTTCAGTAAACTCAACAGCTGTTTTAAGCATCTCTGTTTTAAAACTATTAAAAACATAAATGTAAACAATATTTTTTTACACGTGAAATAGTTTGTTTATATTTTTAATTATTATTTATCTTAATTTTATTAAAAAAAAATGTCTCAATCTAAATCAAAACATAATTTCCAAGGTAAAGAATGTTTTAGTCGTATGAATTATTTATACCAAGCCTCCTTGCTAATGGCTGGCAAAAATAATACTCTATCCTCTTATTATGGAGAACTTTGTAAAAATATTGGCAAAAAAGCAGTTTTAAGAATGTAAGTAAATTAAATTCAGTTTAACATAATTGAATTTAAACATTTTTCTTTACTTTTTTTCTTAGAGAACCCAATGTTAAGAGAGACTTTTGTAAACGTTGTTCTTTAGCTCTAAAGCCTGGACTTACCGGTGAAGTAAGTGTTAAAAGTCTGCGAAAGAAAAGAAAACACAAAGATATAGAACATTTAGATCAAGATATACAAATTCAGATGTCTTGTAAGTTGTGTGGTCATCAGAAAAATTTTAATGTTAATGAAGAATATAAATTTTGGTTAGAAAATCCCGAATCTGTAGCAGAAGTATGTATCATTAAGACTGAGGATATGCAAAGTATAAAGCCAAGTGATTTAAATGATAAAACTAAACATATTAAAACACAAAGTAATGAAAAGAAAGAAAATAAAGATTAAATATACCTACAAACAACAGAGTAATAATTTTTTGTAAAATAATATCAATAAACAATTGTAACGTTTAATAAGATCTGGTAGTCATTTACCTCGCTAGCGCAATTAAAATCGTAAATATTTCATTAACTAATTATCATAATGCAAAGGTAAATAGTCAAAAGCTCTTAAAGCTTCATAAACACAAATTTTTAAATATTTTGTAATTTGTAGCCAAAACAAGTATTTCGTGGATATATTTTTCTTAGTAGCAGAAGGACTTTTATGTAACAAAACTTTTTTTGATACGAGTTTCTTATGGAAATTTGATTTCCTAAGCTAAAATATACTCAAAAATTTTGTAATTATTATTTTCACCTTTAAAATTACTATCAATGGCGAAAAAATCGAATAAATCGGAGATGAATTTAAACACAAAAACTTAAAATTCTGTATTTTACTTTATCTATTTTTTCAAACTACTATTTTTATATCAATATATAATAAAATAAATTTATCTTCAACACCCTGTTTAATTCTATGCTTATTCGACACATCTGTTTGAATCAGCTGTTTCCTTATACTTACTGAACACAGCTTGGTGATAAAAACAAATAATTTGTGGACATTAGACTTTTCTCGTATTATCTATATTAAGATTAATTAATTTTTTTATCCACCTTAACAAATCCATTCCAAACAACATTCTTTAACTTTTTGCTAAATATTAATTGAAACTAATACAAAATGTCACTAAGACAATTAGTTGAAGGTGACTGTGGAGGAGTTAATCCTCTCATGCAACTTGGGGGTCAATTTACTCGTGATGCTGCCCATAAAGATGAGGGATTTGTACAGGCCCAATTTGAACGTTCTATGCGTCAAGATGAGCAAATGGTAAATGAGTTTCTAGGTCAAGTAGCAGGACCACCACAATCCTTTCAAATGGAAACTTTACTGCAAGAAATGCGAGAAATCGAACAGGCTCAAATGGGTCCTGCACAGTTACAACATGCCCCTCGGGTAATCGATGAAGTAGCTGGACAATGGTCTAAGGAGTTTGGGCAAGCTCCTCAAATGGTACATGTTCAACCCCAACAACAACAAATGACTCATGTACGAGAATTTTTCGAGGATGGACCAGAAACTTCTGCCTCATATCTTAATAGACCGCCACCTTATTTGGCCATATGTCCACCTCATCCTAGTGCCATTATGGATCAACAAATGCATAACGGTCTAACTGATAAATTCTTTGAAGAAGCTAGTGCCTTAGAGAAAACGGAACAATTGCCTGAGGCTCTGCAGAGTGAGGATTGGGTTAATGATTATCAAACCAGCAACGAAAGTAATGAACAAGCAGCCGCCAACTACAATGAAAAATTCTGGCAACGTTTGCAGGATGAATGGGCAAAATTATCAGAAGAATCGGATCATCCTTGGTTGTCGGAATTCGATGAAAACTATGATCCCTATAAAGAATATAAATTTGCCGAAGAAAATCCCATGAAAGATATAGACAACGCTTTGGAAAAGGGCAAGGAATATCTGGCTAGAGGTGATATACCCAGTGCCGTGCTATGTTTTGAAGCAGCTGCTAGTAAGGATCCAGAAAATGCTGAAGCCTGGGAACTCTTAGGCATATCGCAAGCCGAAAATGAAATGGATCCTCAAGGTATAGCGGCACTAAAGAGATCTCTAGATTTAAGACCAGATAATCTGAAGGTTCTCATGGCATTGGCAGTTTGCTACACTAATGAAAGTTTACAGTCCCAGGCTGTAAAAATGTTGACCAACTGGTTACAGCTGCATCCTAAATATAAGCACCTAGTACCCTCTCAACCTGAAACTCCAGCCGATGCAGCCACTGCCATGGCTACATCATTGATACGTGGTAATAAACTTCAAGAGGTGCAAAACATGTTCTTAGAAGCTGTACGTATGGATCCTCAGACTGTAGACCCTGAGGTTCAAGAAGCTTTGGGGGTACTCTACAACCTCTCTTCTGAATATGACAAGGCAGTGGATTGCTTTCAAGCAGCATTACATGCAAATCCACAAAATGCTAAAGTTTGGAATCGCCTAGGAGCCAGTTTGGCAAATGGATCACGTTCTGTGGAGGCAGTTGAAGCGTATCAAAGAGCTTTAGAATTGGAACCAGGTTTTATAAGGGTACGCTATAACGTGGGCGTTTGTTGTTTAAATTTGAAGGCCTATAAGGAAGCCGTAGAACATCTTTTGACTGCTCTCAATATGCAAGCTAATGTTGCAGCCACTAGAGAATTTCCAGCCGCTTCAGTGGGCGCTGGTCAACAACAAATGTCAGAATCGATATGGAGTACTTTAAAAATGGTTATATCTCTTATGGGACGTAATGATTTGCAGGGGTTTGTTAGCGATCGCGATTTGGCAGCTCTTAATGAAGCTTTTAAAGATTAAATAACTTTAGCGCAATAACATTTTTGGGTTTTGGTGAATGGCTTACATTAAGGCTTTTTATTTTTGTTATCTTTAGGTGTGATAAATAGTAAGTAAAAGTTTTGTTAAATTTATTGTAAATTAATATTTAAGATATTAATAAAATATTTTTATAAAAATAAATTATAAATTTATTGAGTATAAAAACAGATTGCTTGTTGATATAAAAAACCAATTAACTACTAATTTTAAAGTTGAGTGGACTGTAATTTAAATATAATAATAATTAAAATAATTTTACATATAATTTGTTTTAAAGTTTATTACATTTAAAACGGAACACTTTACATGATTACTTTGTTCTTGTGACAAATACAAATAACATTAAACATAATAAACTTATTTATTCATTAACAAAGGGAATGAACTTTATATTATTTTCTATTAAATGTATAGAAAGTTTAATTAAACTAATTCTTGACTAAAGCCTTTTTTATTAAAAGTACGGCAGCAACTCCAATAACCACAGCGCCAACGGCAATACCAATTTCCCTGTAGATATTATTCAATTTATAAATTTTCTTTATTATACAAGCATTATATTTGGGAATGTTTTTAACATTTAATTTGAGAGATTCTTAATAAAATTGTGACTCATAAAAAACCATAAACCAAAATAAAACAATGAAAGCTAATATACAAAATAAAAAAAACACAAAAATTAATATTAAAAAAGTTAACTAATAAGACAACATTGTTTTTGAACAATAGGCACTTCAAGACTTTCTGTACCATTAACGGATAGAGGACTGGAAAATGTGGTAAGAAAAAAAATAAAAAGAAAAATAATGAAATCATACAACATTTAAAACTATGAAAATAACCAAATTGACACCCAATAAATTATATAAAATGAAATAATAAGTGATTTTCAATTAAATGTGAATATTTTACTTTAAACTTACAAAATATTTTGGAATTTTGAAAAATTGTTTCAAAAATTTGATTTGTAGTATTTAATCTTTTTGGTGGAGTAGAAATATTTACAACTAAAAAAATATAAAGTCATATTTTAGAGGTTTAAAGAAAATATAAAATATTACCAATTAAAACCAGGGTTTAGGCTTTTCTATAGATAAGATACAATTAAAAAAGCCTTCACCAGAATATTAAAAATTCATAAATTATTAAAAATGAATGCTAAAATTAACACTTTATTAATATCATGCATTAAAACTTATTTAGCAAAAGTTCTTTTAAAAAATTCTTCGAAATGTTTGATTAATAATTAACTAAAAAATTTACACAAAATATTTAAAAATAATTATAATTTAATAATACATCTAAAAAATAAAAACATGCAAGTAGTATTTATCTATAATATGTACAAATAAATAGAATCATACAGAAGAATACAGACTTAGAATAGGGTCGTTATGATACAAATGATAATGAATAATTTACCTAAATTATTTTATTTATATGTAAATATAGTACATGCTGATAAGAATATTTTTTATTAAATAAAATTACCTGAGTGGTAGTTTATTTTTACAATCTTTGGCAGCTAAATCACCAATGTAGTATTTTTTCATAATTTCTCTGAAAATAAATTATATATTAAAATATTTTTCTTTCGGTATTATTTTTAAATAATCATCACTTCCAAAGTAAAGTTAATTAAAAGCGAAAATATTTTTTTTAATAAAAAATTTTAGAAATGTTAACTGAAAGAGTCGGTTGTTGATAAAATTCTATGAACCCTAGAGAGTTGTTGTTGCAGCTAAGTTTTCAGAAAAATCAACTTCCAGTAACATTGTACAGGAAAAAAATCAATTTAAAGAAACCTTTTGTGCATCCGGGCCACAAATAAAGTCCAAAATAAATAAAAAAAAGCAGTTACTTCTAGGAAATGTAATATAAAATCAAAGAAAGCTTTTGATATAAATAAAATGAACCCTAGAGAGTTGTTGTTTCAGCTAAGTTTTCAGAAAAATCAACTTCCAGTAACATTGTACAGGAAAAAAATCAATTTAAAGAAACCTTTTGTGCATCCGGGCCACAAATAAATAAAAAATAAGCAGTTACTTCTAGGAAATGTAATATAAAATCAAAGAAAGCTTTTGATATAAATAAAATGAATCGATTCCCAAAGTTTCTATAAAACTACTTATAAAAATGTCTATTTGTAAAACTAATAAGATTGGGTTAATATCTAAATTCGTATTAATTTTGTTTAGATTAAAAAAAATCAAAAATTTGTTACTTTAAAAATTAATTACGCAATAAGAAGTGGTAAAATTAATTATGCTACATAAGGTTATAATTGAAGGAAAATAATCAGTTTTAAAATTTTAAAACAATCTTTAAAACGAAATTTTGTTGATTATAAAAGATAAGTAACAAACGTGTTTCACATTAAATAGACCATAACAAGCCTTATCTATTAGTTTTTAAAGCTCAACTTTTCCTAAAAAGCAAAAAATCATTAAAACTTAAAGTTAAACTTAGTCTTCATCCCCAAATTATATATACATAGGTATGTTTGTACTCCTAACACATACCTGGCTTCTTGGCTATGGCCCACATCAATAAACTCTTTAGTACCATCACGGCCAGCTACTTCATCTAAGGCTTCTTCTCCTCCAGGATGCTGTTAACAAAATTTGTGTATTAACATTTATAATTAAGCAAAAATCCAATTTTTTAATATTTTACTAACCTCGCTGCGGAATTTTGTTAAATCATAAACTTTGTTTTCTATTATTATCCATAAATCAGTGGGTTTATTGTGCTCTTTTACGGTTTCCAAAGTAAATTCAACCATTTTTCTTCTCTATCTGTTAATGCGTAATGAATGTAATAAAAGTAATTGTAACAAATTTTATATATGAATGTTGATGGAAAATACAAGTTTTTTTTAATTGTGAAAGTATTAGAGACCAGTGCCGAATAAATTTAACGGCGGCGGCGAAGACCGCTTGTTTGAAAAAATAATAAAAAAATAATGTCTGTGAAGATTACAAACTTTTTTCGCAAACTTTTTCTTCTTCCTTTTTCAGCAAACTTTTTCAACAAACTCTCATGTGCAGACTGAGAATTCTCAACTTTGCAGACAAAAATTTAAGTCCTACCAAGTCAAATTATATGAATTTAGTATTACGTTTTGTGCAAAATATATGTTGCCATAAGAAATTTATAAAAGTTTGTTGAATGATTTTTACATAAAATGTTTTAAAAAACTGTTATATAATTTTTGTTGAACAATTTTTGGAATTAATAAAATATAATTAGCTTATTTCAATTATTTTGCATTATATTATTTAAATTAGTATATATTTTACAAAAACAGGCACATGTGCCAAAAATCTAAATATACCTTCGGATAGAGGAAGATCTTGGCTATATTACCTCATACTAGGTTTTAGCCAAAGTAGTGACGAGTTCGACAAAATTTTTAAAAAACTGGTTCAACATACGTTATTGCTACCACTTTTTGACTTACACTTAATGACACTATATTGTCATTCAATTTTTAGTAGAAGGGAATGAAAGAGAAAAATATATCATTCAATTGAATTTAATTTCTTAGGGAATTAATTCTACATATTTTTCANNTATTTCAATTCATAGTAATATAAAAAAACCTTCTAAGGCCAATAAATATCAATTAATCAATTTTTTTAATTAGTAAAAAATAATTAAAATTAAATTGCATTATATAGTATAGGACTGTTTGTTATAAGTTTGATGTGGTAAAAAAAAAATTTTTTTTTTTATATTTGCCATTATTCTTACTAATCATATGATAAGTAATAGCAAATTCTTGGTCGACTTCGAGTCGGAAAAACTAGATTCAATACTCAACACTATTATGATGGCACTGAACCACCGAAATATACATTCTGTAATGTTATTCTTTCCGTTCGTCACATTTTAACGGAATGTGAAGCCTCTAAGATAGACGAGATCTTGGAAACAATCATTGATTGCACCTGCAATGACATATATCTGTCATCCATAAGAAGAAGCCTGCAGAAGCACAAAATCAGGATGTATGACAGGGTCCATTATCTAATAGAATGCTTACCTTACTTGAATTAAATTATTTCATAATGTGCGTATATGGTCTTGTAACCCGGCGCATTTTTTATATTTTGTAAATTTATTTATGAAGTATATTGTAAATAAAATAAAATATACACGAACTTTAAGTAGCGGATATTTGTAATTTATTTGTGAGATAATTTTTCTTAAAAAGGATATAAAACTTGCGGTTTTTATAAATAAGTATACTATTTTATATATTCTTTAAAACAAAAAAATATTTACAAATTACATATTAAAATATTATTTTTACAAACAAATACTCAAAGCTACGAATTAATAAATGAACCAAGGAAAACATTTAGAACATGTTCTAAATGTTTTCCTGGGTTCTAGAACTGATGTAATCAGAACCACTTCAGATTCTTTAATAATATCCTCAGAATTAGTGGTATCACAACAAATTCTGACACCAATGGTCCAGAATCTATTTGTGGTTCTAAATTAGTTTTAAAGAATGTTTTAGAGAACTAGTTCTTAAGAACTAATTCTGTATGACTTCTATATCACTTCTGAGAATAAATTAATGGTTCTCGAATGACTTCCTAGAACTGTTTAAAAAAACTTGTATACAAAATTTCACAAATTNCATTAGAATAAACAATGAAAAAACTTGTTCTGAACTAGTTCTAGAATCGTTCCATAGAATGAGTGTNGGCTAGCTAACACTTCCTCAGAACTNGTTCTGNAGGTGACAATTTAAAACAAAAATCATTAGTCGTAACGCCAAAGTAGAACAAGTACANGCTATTTTCATAGGTTCTGGAACTAGTTGTANAACTAATANAATTTTTCCTGGGAATAAANAANTAAAATAANNAAATAANCATGAAATTAAATATNNATGNTCCNAATNTNGGANAAAATNCACATTTNNANNNGTCTTTATGNNANTTTAATTTGNTNNTNTAATNNTANTNNTAATNATNGCATTTNNNAATTATGANNNTAAAGTAGTGGAAGACAAATAGTATCTTCAAGCTGTTGGTCTCAGACAAAATAAAAAGGATTTTGAGGGGAAACACCTAATCTCTGAAAGAAAAGTGTCACAAAAAGTTAATTGCTTTGAATCTAACAGAAAATTTGAAAGGAAATTTTGCCTGAAGATATATAAAGTAAGAAATAAAAACGCAAGCAAGAATTTGGAAGTAAATTTTTTAATATTATATAACATTGGATTCTAATGATAGTGGAACTATTGAAATTTCATAATTGGCCAATTGGTCTTTCTAATTACGAACGATTAAATGAAAAAATTAGCATGAAAACACCGCATAATTATGATGAATTTATGTTAATTTTGTTTATTTTCAAATATAAAACAATTGAATTTCAAAAATAAAAATCTAATACAATTTATTAGTTTTGTTAACAAAATGTTTAGCCAATTGTTGGCTGATTAGCGCTTTTGCATTATGAAAATTTTGCAGCTTTTCCAAATTTAATAACTAACCAAATAAAACCACTGAAAATAAATTCTTTTTAAATTATTGCATATTTTCTTTTTATTTTTTAAAGTAACGGGAATATTCAATTAAAAAAACTAATTAGTTTAAAAATAAGAAATTGAATACAAAATAGATTTAAATTAACGAGATACATTTGGAATACTATAAAATTTTGAAAACCATATTTTGATAATAAATTTAATTTGCGCCTCCGCGAAGACGTAGCACCAAATGGAGAGTAGATTCCTTTTGGATGTTGTAGTCAGACAGAGTACGGCCATCCTCTAATTGTTTGCCAGCGAAGATCAAACGTTGTTGATCTGGGGGAATGCCTTCTTTATCTTGGATCTTAGCCTTAACATTTTCAATGGTATCGGATGGTTCGACTTCCAAAGTGATAGTTTTGCCGGTCAA
>MINK01185167.1:0-10540 GCA_001735545.1 Phormia regina
AATAATTTTTTTTTTTTTTCTTTTTTTTTTTTTTTCTTTTCTTTAATAAGTAAATAGAAATAAGGGAAATAAAATAAACGAAATAAAATGAAATAAAATACTACAAAATAAAATAATATTTGAATGGGGAATAAAATTATTCTTTAAATAATGTTAAGTTCATTTTTATCAAGCAACATATTTCTTATGTTTTAATAAATTTAAAACATCACAAAACATATTGTTCTAAATAGTTTTTAAGGTTTGAAAAATCGACATTAAAAATAATATTTAAAGCAAATAATATTAATTTGTTAAGATTACTTAACAACGAATATTATTTTATGGATTTTTATTAGCAATATGTTGCAAACTTTAGTATGACAAAATGCTGGAAATAAATTTTATTTTTTAATGTTCTGCAACACTTATTACAGGTAACATGTATTAAAAAATTAACCATAATTTGTTTCTTTGTATTTTTAAAAATCCATTAAAATAAATTTAAATTTTCATATATTTTATTTAAAACAAATACTATATTAAGCAACATGTTGCAACAACATAAAATTATAAATAAATTCTATAAAGTCACAATTTATTATTATAATTTTCCGTTTTTCATTGTATTTGCTGATTTATTTATTGAAAATATTATTAACAAAAATTTCATTAGCTAACACAATGAAACCATAAAGTTCAGTTAAAAATTAAAAATCGAATACACAGTGAATAAAACACTCAACTCTCGAAAATTTTAAAATAACAGCTTCTATATAAATTCTTCAATATTTTTAAAACATTTTAATCCAAAATCTTCTTTAACTAATACGAATACATATAACAATAAATAAAAATATCACTTACCTTAGTACTTGTTGTTCTTGGACTTCCACCCAATGCTATAGCATAAACCTCTACTTCATATGTATCAGCACCAGCTTCACGATCCAATTCTTTTGCCGTTGATAAAATACCCAACTTAGTATCGATATCAAATAAACGTTCAACATTTGTATATTTTCCCGACATAATCGTACCACTTGTACTACCGACCGCAGTAACATTCGTTACATAATATTCAATTTCGGCATTATTAAGTTTAGCACTAACGGTTAAAATACTCGTACCGATAGGTTCATTTTCATATACCGAACCGCTTTGTTCGCGTTGATCAAAAACGGGACCCGACACGCCCGCAGCACTAGTAGCGATTATTGTAATATAAGCATCAGAACTTTTACGTTCGTTTTGAACAGCTTCATCGGTAGCTTTGAGAGAAAGTTGATAACGTACTTCAGGGCGATTGATGGGTTTACGTAATGTTATGGCTCCGGTATTACGATGCAATTTAAATAGTTCCATATTTCCCGAAACTAATTCATAAGTGACAATACCATTACTCGAAGAATCAGCATCGGTGGCATGGACATACATGATAACAGCACCATCACGATTTTGTGAATACATTTGTAGATTTTTGGAAGGTAGAATGGCCGCATTCATAGAGATAAAAACAGGAGCATTATCATTGATATCTTCTACAATAACGGTGACTAATTTTTCGGCAGATAATTGCATTTCAGGTTTTTGAGCTTGATCAGTAGCCACCACCGTTAGACGGAAAGTGTCTATAGTTTCACGATCAATTTCTCTTAAGGTATGTATTACCCCGGTTTGGGTATTAATACCAAAATGCCGACCTCCTGGTAATTCAGGTTCTTGTTTAACAATACTATAGGTAACTTTGCCATTTAAGCCAGAATCAGGATCTTCTGCTGTAACTGTTACTATGGGCGTTTTAAGATCTATACCTTCCTTGATTTGTCTAACAATAGCGGTATTGGGAAAAGTGGGTGGGTTATCATTTTCATCCTTAACATGCACTGTAAATACTATAGTGCTAGAAAGTCTTGGAGAACCACCATCCGAGGCTGTTATATTCAAGTTGTAAACTGTAGTTTCCTCATAATCCAATGACTTGTGAAGATATAAAATACCCGTATAAGAATCAATATGAAATGTATCCTTACGATTGCCTGCTGTTATAGTAAAAGAGATTTGTGAGTTTATGCCCAGATCCAAATCTACAGCCTTAAAACGCATTAGTTCTGTACTAATAGCCGTAGTCTCCAACACCGAAATTTCTGCAATGGTCTCAACAAATTTTGGTGCCATATCGTTTTCATCTAATACTTCTATGGTTATAAAAGTGGTGGTGTTTAATTGTTGACCCTCAATGGCAGCATCTTTTGCCATGACCTCTAGTTTATATTCAGCTTGATGTTCACGATCCAATTTACGGGACAAAGAGAGTTGTCCTGTAGCATCATCTATTTGAAAACGACCTTCTTGATTACCATCGATAATGGAATAATAAACATCACCATTAAGACCTTCATCCAAATCATTGGTGTAGACACGCATTAATTGGGTGCCCACTAAGGAACCCTCGGAAATTTGCACTTTATAAGGAGCTCTTACGAATTCGGGAGCATTGTCATTGACATCGGTTATAACAATTTTTATTTTAACTTTATCCTTCAATCTAGGACTGCCATTATCAGCTACAATGGCCTCTAGTAATATATAATTTTGAGCTCCTGCCAAACCCGTTAAAGACGAAGAAGAAGGCATCCTTTGTATTAGTTCTTCACGATCAAAAGGATGTAAAGTTTTTATAAAACCATTACGTGAATCTATAATAAAATCTTTACCCGGTGAAGCCAAAGTATAAATCAGTTCAGCATTACGACCTATATCCCGATCAGAAGCTGTCAATTTACCCACAAAAGCATCGGCAGGCTCATTTTCTGGTAAACTAAAGGTAAACGAGCTATTGGTAAATTGTGGAGCATTATCATTTTCATCTATTATGTGTATTATAACAGGAACTTCGGAAGATCGTTTAGGTTCTCCTTGATCTTGACATTTAACTGTTAAAGCATAATAATCTCTTTCTTCACGATCCAATGAAGATCTAACAAATAAGAAACCATCTGGGAATATACCAAATTTTTGAGCCACATTGCCCTCTAATATTTCATAAGATAAACGGCCATTTAAATCCAAATCTTTGTCATGAGCAGCTACAGAGAAAAATCTATCATTTACTGGGGTAGATTCCAATAAAGAAGTTTCATAGGAAGTATAATCAAACACTGGAGTATGATCATTAACATCTGTTACCACCACTGTAATGGCATGTTTGGAGGATAAAGCTGGTTTACCATGATCGGTCGCTGTTAGTTCTATTTGTATATTTGTATTGGGTTCTGCTTTAATGGGCTTTTGCAAATAAATAACACCCGTCGAAGCTCCAATACGAAATAACATATCCGGATTAAAGGTTAACGTATAGGTAATTCTGCTATTATTACCCGAATCGCGATCTCTAGCTCTAGCAATATATACTTCTTGACCTACGGCTGCATTTTCTGGCAGTAATACTTCATCATCGCGCTCCAAAGCAAATACCGGTTTATTATCATTTAAATCTTGTATCGAAATATGCACTAAACATTTACCATAAGCTAAACCACGACGAGCCACTACTTCTAATTGATATTGATTACTAACTTCACGATCTATAGCCTTTGCAGTAGTGATCATACCAGTTTTCTTATTTATAGCAAAATTCTCTTCAGGATCGCCAAATACTATGGAATATTCCAACGTATCAGCTGTACTACTTTGATGATTATTTTTTATTTGAACCTGACCTACTTCTCTGCCTAAATGAGGCTGTTCCATGGCATGATCTTCAGTGATCTGAAACTCATAGGTTTGTGAGTAGGAGTCAAAGTCTAATGATTCCATTTTATGTTGCATCATTATCTCAACTACAGCATCTTGTTCACTGTGTCTTTCACCACGATCTTTGGCTGTAATGTGCAACTTATATAAAGGTTTTGTAAAATGTTGTAAAATTTCTTGTCCTGTTGTTGATGCTGTTGCAGTTGCCACAACCTTAGAGCTTAACATGATCGAACCTGACCAAGTATCAACCACAAATAAACCATCACCACCTGTATTTAAGGTATAAGTAATTAAGGCATTATCACCCTCATCACGATCAGTAGCAAAAACTTTTAATAATGGTTTTTGCAATAGCGACATAATGTCAATGTCTCCACCGGCATTGTTATTATTGTTAACATTTGTGTTGCTTTGTTGTTGCTGTTGTTGTTGTTGCTGCTGCTGTTGCATAGGTATCGCCAACGCATGAAAATATTTTTTTGGATAAAATTGTGGTGCATTATCATTGACATCTTCTATGTGTAGATTTACTGTGGCTGTTGAAGATTTTGGTGGTGTACCTTGATCACGTGCGATTACTAAAATTTCATAATTCTGTTGCAATTCACGATCTAGTGACTTTCTTGTTGTTAATTGGCCTGTTAAAGAATCCAACTGAAATTGTTCAGGATATTTTCGTTCACTCACCATTGCCAACGAATATGTCACTGAACCATTTGTGCCTTGATCGTGATCATTTGCTGTTAACATGGCAATTAAGGTGTGCGGTGGTGTGGCTTCACTTAAGCTGACATTAATTTGACTTTGGGTAAATTGTGGTGCTTCATCGTTTTCATCCAATATGGTAACTTTCAGTTGTGTATAGGCCCATTTAGGATTAGGGCCACCATCTCGTGCTGAAATACTTAACTCTACAGAACCTTCAATTTCACGATCTAAAGGAGCTTGTGTAGTTATTAAACCGGTGGCAGAGTCTATGGCAAACCATTGATTATTATTGCCAGAAACAAAGTCATAGAATATGAGAGCATTTACACCGGTATCTTCATCTGTGGCAGTTATTGAAGCTACAAATGATCCTGGAGGTGAAAGTTCACTTAATACAGCTGAATATTCAGATTTTTCAAATACGGGCTCATGATCATTAACATCGTTGACATGAATGATTAGATAAGAGGTGGCTGTACGAGGAGGTGTTCCTTTATCGGTGGCTACTACGGTCAGATTATATTTTCCTATTTCTTCTCTATCCAAAACACCATTAACACGTACTATATCAAAAGAAGGAGTCTTTTCCAAACGAAAATGTCCCAATTCATTGCCTGAGGTAATTTTAATAGAGGTCTCACCATTTAAACCTTCATCCATATCCACTACTGACACTGCAGCCACTACACTACCATTAACGGCATTTTCATCTACAGTAGCAAATGAACCGGTAGGTGGAAAATATTGAAATCTTATTACAGGATCATGATCGTTAGTATCTACTAAATTAACAGTTACATAAGCTCTACCATCTTGTCGGGGAGAACCATGATCTCGCGCAAATACTGTGAAGACACAACTTTTAGGACAAGATACACCCGGTCTGGAAAAGGTGGCACAATTTTGTTGAGGACAATTCAAATGTTCGGTGGTTGATATTACTCCTGTTTCAGGATCCACGGTAAATTGTGTTTCTGTATCGGCCAAGTAATAGGTAATTTTACCATTATCTCCCAAATCTTTATCCGTGGCCATAACTTGTAATACTGAGCTGCCGGGCGGAACAGATTCATTAAGCGATACTGTATAATCGCTATGATCAAATACCGGCGGATTATCATTGACATCTATAATGGAAACATTTACTTGTAGATAACCATATTTAGGAGGATTACCACCATCTTTGGCCGAAATATTAAGTCTATAAAAAGCCCTTGTTTCTCGATCCAAATCACCCGTAGTCTCCAAATGTAAATAAGAAACATCACCACTGGGATTAGAGGTAACAGCCAAACGAAATTTATTATCCACATTACCATCTACAATGGTATAATTATTAGATATACCATTTACACCTATATCCAAATCGGTGGCAGCATCTAACAAACATCTAGTACCCTTAGCAGCACTTTCCGAAAAGCTTACGGCTATACTGGGTTCAGGAAACTCAGGAGCATTATCATTAATATCCAAAACTGTAATTCTAACTTCTATAGGATAGGTGGGTTGGGAAGAGAGTACCACCAAATCATAACGCTCTCGCATGCCCTCACGATCCAAGACCATATTTGTTTTAATTTCACCCGTCACTGCATCCAAAGTAAATTCACGTGGCGGCTCATTAAAACGATAAGTAAAATCAGGTCTAGTTGGTATAAAACCCACCACTGTACCCTTGGGTTGACCTTCTAATACTTCAAATTGTACTCTTGTATCAACAGCTCTTGATTGCATTAAACCCGTACCATCGGCAGTACGTCGTCGTGGAAAGGCTGATGTATAGACATGTCTACCAGGATTTGAAGGCACAAATGAGTATAGAGCTGAGGTAGAAGAAGAGGATGTTATACTTTGTTGTGGTTGTTGTTGGTGTTGTTGTTGTGCGGTTGCTTTAGCTGATATCACCAACATTAAACAAATGAGTACTGTCAACGCATATCTCACTAATGGTGTTGTGTTGGCAAGAGGCCGTCTCTGAAACCTTGTTTCTTCTGGTCTCTTACATTGCTGTCGGATGATGTGATGTTGGTGTTGTTGTTGTTGGTGGTGGTGGTGTGAGTAATGTTGTTGTAAAACTATGCAGTCTTGTATTTCTTGCTCTTCCTCTGATTGCCCATAATGATGATTTCTTTTAAAGTAAATTTGTTTTCTTAAAGATTTCCCTCTACTTCGCTCTCTACTACTACTACTACCACTGCTGCTGTTACTTAACTCATCTAAATGCAGTGATAAACTATTTACAAATAATTTACAATGATCTTGAGCAGCTTGGCTTAGATGTTGTTGATGATGATCACGATGTTGCTGTTTTTGTTGTTGTTGTTGCTGATGACTGTCTTCATCATTAACATCATCATTATTTCGATTGATGTTAACATTATTTCTAGATGTATTGTCTTGTGAA
The DNA here is from genome assembly GCA_001735545.1 of Phormia regina. NCBI lineage: Eukaryota > Metazoa > Arthropoda > Insecta > Diptera > Calliphoridae > Phormia > Phormia regina. The sequence goes on from MINK01185167.1 coordinate 6,851, forward strand.
TTGTGTTGATTTGTCATGCTGTTCCAAACTATTTCAGCATTATTTTCAGTTAAAGAATTTTCATCACTTGACCGTCTTGGCATAAATGATCTTCTAGCTGCTGTTAGATTTGTTACTGCTAAAGTTGTATTTTTTGCTGTTTTTGATGGTAGTATTGTGGCAGTAGTAGTAGTAATGGTAGTTGTAGTATTAGTATTGGTGGCTTTTTCACCTCCATCACCTTTTTGTATTTGTAAAACTGTTGCTATAGTTGTTGCTGTTGCTGTTTGTTGTAGCTGTCTTTGGTCATCTGCAGGCAAATTTTTCACTTGTCTACAGAACATCATCATCGTCATATCACCGTAGAAATATTTTTCTTTTATTTATTTTTATTTTTTATTTTTTTAATATAAAGAATTATTTGTATTATATTTTTTTCTTTGCTTTTAGTTGTTGTATTTAAAGAACTATGCGTTACTCTTACAAAACTTGGTTAATGTTTTTTTTTTAATTTTGAAGAGTGCCGCCTTTAGTCCTTAATGTTTGTTGTTATTTTTTTGCTGTTTTCCTTCGTTCTTATTGCAATTTCAATTTGTTTAAGTTTTTTGTTTTTTTATTTTTTTTAAGATTCTTTAACTTTTTTTTGTGTGTTTGTGTTAATTTTAAAGTAATTTTCTTATGTATATTTTTGTTTATATATTCTATTTGTTGTTGTTATCTTGTTTAAGCCATTAGTGTTGCTCTTTTTTTTCGTTTTTTTTTTCTGCTTAATTTTTATTTAAACCCAAACGTTTTTTAAACTTGGTTTTTTGCAAATTAGTTTCATTTTAATTTTTGTCCGTAAAAGTAACAACATTTTTCCTTCTTAACTTTTTTGAAAACTTTGTTGGTTTGATTTTTTTAATTTCTGTTGCTGTTATTTTTATTGTTGGCGGTGGTATTGTTGTTTGTTTGTGTTGTTGTTGTATCATTATTTATGTGGCCATTTTTTTCTGTTTGATCTGCTGTTGCTGCTGAGTTTTTTCTTTTTAGTTTTTTAAACTAAATGTTGGTTTGAAAATTATCACTTCAAAATATTTTTTTTTTTTATTTTTCCTTAAAACACTTTTTTTCTTGTTACTTCCATAAGCTGTAATGAGAAAAAAAAGGAAAAAAATTAAAAAGGGTTTGTTTTAGTTATTTGTTAAAATAAATGTAAATATTTTGTTACAAAAGAGATTTGTTATGTTTTTCTGTTAAATGTGTGTTTCTTTTATTTGTCTAAACAAATAGAGCTTGTGTTTATAAATGTAAAGAGAATATTTGTGGTTCCCATTAAATCTTACAGTTTTTCTTTTAGGCAAGACAAATCAAATACGTAAAAGTTAAATTAATATTAAGGTTTTATTATTCAACGTAAAAAAAAATCTAAATTTCAGTTATTTTTTCGCTTCTTAAGATCCATTTTTCTCTCTCAGATTTTGTATTTAAATTTAACATCAGCTTAGCCCTTATAAAAATACAATTCAGTTGCTGAACTCTATTAGCACTGGTTGGCAAAAAGTTCTCTCTTCAAGACGATCCGATCATATTTTCTTTTTTTCTATCAGTTCTTCATTTTTTAATATATTTTTTTTACTAATTTGTGATTAAAATCACAAAAAGGGAATGGATTTGAGTGAAATATGCCTTTTTTATTTCGCAACTAATTTATCTTTATGATAAAAGAATAAAAATTTGTATGTTTGCCTTTTTCGAATTTTTATAATTTTTTGAATAAAAAAAAAAATATATATTTTTATAAAATTTAAAAAATGTCAATTTTTTAACAAATAAAACAAAATCAGACAATTTCTTTATTACAAGCTTTTTATACAATATAAAGTATTTTATAACAAATTAACACTAATATCAATTATTAGAAGTTTACTATTGTCAAAAATAAATGATGCTCTTCCTTTTTATGGATATTCTTCAAAAACATTACTTAGGAAAATTAAAAAAAAAAANNAGACTGTTCCCCTAGAGTAATTTGCAATAACATTTCAATAAAAGAAGTGGATAACCTGAAAATACTGGGTTTATATATTAACAGGAAATATAATTGGAATTATCAAATAGATTTCCTTTCAGCATCAATATTAAAACAACTCAATGTTATAAAATGCTTATCAAGTCAAACATTTAATTGTAATGCATTAACACTAATATTAATTATTAGAAGTTTACTATTGTCAAAAATAAATTATGCTCTTCCTTTTTACGGATATTCTTCAAAAACATTACTTAGGAAAATTAAAACAAAAATTAACGCAGCTGTTAGATCTGCACTGGGAGCCTTTCGTACAACACCGATTTCTAATATGCTATTTGAAACCAATATACAACATTTGGAGATGCAACGAGATTTAGTGACAGATAGATTTTTACAATGTTTACACAATAATCAAGACACCCCCCTCTACTCAATTATACACAAATGTAAAAAAAAAATCTAAAATACCTTCTGTTATACAAAGAATTATAAAAAGCTGTAGGAAATATAATTTGCCTCTATCAAGGAAATTAAATAAACATAATAACAGTCCTCCTTGGCATTTTAAAGATAAATCAGTTAATACTACACTCCACTGCCTTGTCAAGTCAAACACAGACCCTTTATTATTCAGGAACCTATTTAAAGAAATCCAATCAGAATATCAAAAATATACCTTTATAAACAAATGACCTAGTAAGTTTCAGTGTTACAGAAAATAACAAAATTATTAAAAACTCAGTTCTATGAAGTTATAGTACAATATTCTCTGCTGAAATTATAAACATAATGGAGACCATCAATATCTTCTGCACAAAGAGAAGACATTTTGCGATTTGTTCAGATTCTCTATCTTCTTTAAAAGCAATTTCCAATACATCAAACAACAATTTTTATGCCACATATATAAGAAACATACTCACTAGTAAATACCCAAAAATAATTCTAATAAGGACACCAGGCCACAGTCTAATAGTAGGAAATAAATCCGCAGACAAGGTAGCAAAATGCACCACTAATAATGACAAATAATTACAACACATCTGATATTAACTCATTCTTAAAAAAAAAAACATTATAACGAAATCAACTACAGTTATCAACAAACGTCTATCTGGTATAGAACGATAAACAACAAAAGACTATGTATAAACGATTTTTTAAATGCAACAATAATGTTATAAATAGAAGAGAATTTATTAAATGTGAAAGACTGCATTTAGGACACTCAAGGATATCACACGGACATTTAATAAATGTTCCTTCAACTCAAGTTTATAACTGCAATATAAATCCATCAGAAATAATTAATCATATACTTTTATCATGTCCCAAGTTCCAACAACACCGTCAAAANNATTATGTTAATACTAACATTTTTGTGGGATTTATGCACGTTAAAGTGATTTTCGAAAGAAGGGAGCTATAGCTAATTATGGACCGATCTTCATGAAATTTGGTGCACAGAGCTATAGATAATTATGGACCGATCTTCATGAAATTTGGCGCACAGATTTATGTTTACATAAAACATATTTGTGTTAAATTTCATTAAAATATTTAAATTTTTAAGGTGTTAAAACTCTATTCCGGGAAAACATTTGTATGGGGGCTAGGTGAAATAATGGGCCGATCATGACCAAAATCAATAGGCTTCGTCCTTCATATGTACCAAGTTTCATCAAATTATCTCTAAA
>MINK01185171.1:0-20496 GCA_001735545.1 Phormia regina
ATGAAGACCATTTCACTTTTTCTGTACATTTTCTTAAAAAATTAAAAAAATACAAACTTTTTTCTGAGAATTCTCATTAATTTCTTATATACTAAAAGGAAAAAAAGTATAAGAGAAAAAAATTACAATCCTTTCGATGTACTCTATATACATACATACATATAAAGAAAATAAGAAAAAAATTTAAATTAAAATTAAAAAAAAAAATGAACTCATCAACTGACAGCTTAAAAAAATGAAGAAAAAGTGGAAATCTTAAAAGTGTATTTTTTTCTTTATGTTCTACATAATAATGATTTCTTTTGCTTCTTATTATGACAACGAGGACAACGGCGAGTTATATATATAAAAAAAATAAGAGATAAGACAAGTAGAATGAAGATGATGTTGATGACCAAACCAACAACATTGGCCCAGCAACCTTATTAAAATCTTTAACACCCACCCATAGTTATTTAAAAAAAAAAAAAAAAGAAAACCATATACTTTTTTTAATTTAACCAACTTTAACTGATTGTTGTGGATGCAGCATTAAATGTAGTCTTCTTGTATTTACCAATAGTTATCAGCGTTTGATATTATAATATTCATTCATCCACACCTTTAATCATCCCTTTCGAAACTCAAAAAAAAAAAAAAATCACGCTGAAAAATAAAATTCTCATTTTTTATATTGCTGTTGGAACACACAACAAAATTTACATTTAAAACACTTTTTTCTGCGAGCTTCGAGATGTCAGTTTGAATTAAAAAAATATTTTATAAATAAAAACAAAATCATTTATAATTTTTTCTAAGAAAAATAGTACAAAATTAAATAAATATAAATTGAAAAAGTAATTATTTAAATCAATTATTAAATAAATATTTTCCTTTTGTCTATTTTTTAGGGTCTTTTACGTACCGCTGAACAGTTAAAAATCAAAGGTCTTTGTGAGACAGCAGAAAATGCCGATGATTTGAATGATACAGCTACAGCAACAATAACAGTTTCAGAGAATATACAACAAGCTGTCGTTGGTAATATTGTTAATACAACAGTAGTACCGGGTCAGCAATCACCTCCAATACCCCACCAACAACATCAGCCGCAACAACAGCAGCAGCAACAACAACAGCAACACCACCAACAGCAACAGCATCAACACCAGCAACCACAACAAATTACCACAACCGCTGTTTTAAGTCCGGGTAGTGCTCAACAGTTTGCAGCAGCCGGACAATTGGTAACATCAACACCTGCCTCAACACCCCAGCAACAACAGCAGCAACAACAACGAAAATCCAGAGTACGTAAACGTTCAAAATCGCCCGATCTACAGCAGCTGCAACAACAGCAACAGAATCAACAACATCCCCAGGCGATATTAATACAAAATCAAAATCAAGCTGCTATTGTTAGTCTACAACAGACATCGGCTGGTAATTATATACCCGTGTCGGGAGTTCAGACAGTAACCACCAGTGTTGCGCCGGGTGGCCAACAGCAACAACAACAGACCACCATTGTAACGGCAGACGATTCGGATTCGGATAAACCGTCACTGCAAAAAATTTGTAAAACTGAGGCTTCCTCAGCTTCACCGGCGTCTACTTCATCGGCATCAGCATCAAATAATGCTGGTGGCGTAACTGCTGTCACAGCTTCGGGTACAGCGATCGTAACACAAATTGTAGTAGCAAGAGACGGAAAAGATAATAAAAATATGACTAGTTTAGGCATGGGAATGGTAAGTGATTCCACTTAGATTGGAATCTATTTGGTTAAAATTTATTAGACTTTATTTTAAAAGTTTTTCTTTTTTTTTAATTTGTTGGCATTTGTTGTTTAAGAAATTTGTTAAAAAAAACTAAAATTTTATTTTTATTATAGAATGGTGGCATTCTAGGAGTCCCTATGGGCTTTTTAGATTTTGCCCCTGAACCACCGGCACCCTCAGCAACACCTGTCACCGTTACAGAACATGTAGATTTATCCTGTAACCCCAGTACGGATACCAGAGATTTATCAAGTGAGTTTTTGGTACATTATTTTATTTTCTATATAAATGTATATATATTATTAGAAGATTAATTTTGATTGAGTTAAATTATAAAGCGAATGAAATAATATTTAAAATTGATGGCAGTATTCTAAACTTTGTGACTTAGGCAAAATTATAAATTTTTTTTAAATTCATTCTTAATTTTTAATGAGGTTAACAAATGTGGTGATATTATATTAAATTTCCTTTAGGCAAAAGCAAGTTTAAAAAAACTTTTGAAATGCAATAACATTTTCAAAAAATATCATTTAAAACATTTTGGTAAAAAAAAATAATTATAGAAAAATTAAACCAACGTCTGATCGTATGATCAAAATGAAGTAAATAATAAACCCTTGTCTCGTCAAATAATTTTATTTACATAAATCTTAATCATCTATTTAATATTACATTAAATTCACATTACAATTGTTTTGTTTTCTGATTTTACTGTTTGGAGAAATTATTTTTTTTATCTCTTAACTTTTCTCTCACTCCTCAGATCCCTCAGAACCGCTCGATATCGACAATCATTTGGCTCAACATATGATACAACGGCTTGATCAATCTCCCATGCATACCATACATCATCAGACCGGTGACGAATCAAATTCGAATCTGGTACAGCATATAAAAAGTGAAGTTATCGATGCCAAACAACAGCAACAACAGGTCCAGCAACAGCAGCAACAACAAGCTGCTGCAGCCGCCCATCATCAAGCCCAACAACAACAGTTGCATGCACAACAATTAGCAGCAGCGCAAGGACAAACACATCAACAGCAGCAACAACAGGCAGCCCATCAACAGCAGCAGCAACAACAACAACAGCAGGCACATCAACAACATCATCAGCAACAAGCCCACCAGCAGCATCATGAGATAAGCGGAGCCACCGTTATGGAGATTGATCCAAGCCAAATAAAACATGAGCCGGGCATGATAATAACACCGGAAATTGTAAATATGATGACGACAGGACATATGGGTGAGTTTGAGAAATGATTTGAGAGAAAAATTTCCAAAAACAGTTTCTGAAAAGAGATACTCAATAGAATGGAGAAGAGGAATTAAAAACTATTATGATAAAGATGTAAAAAGTTATATTATTTAAAACGATAACTTAATATAGAAAGATAGTATTTTGAATGAATTAGTTGTCGATACAAAATCGCTTATAAGATATACAATAGCATTAAAAGAAATTAAAAATTATTTAGTTCTGTTCTGAAACGTTTCTAATGCTGATCATTATTTCCATTAAATTTTTAAAAGAAAATTGAAAAATTAATTTAAAAAAAAAAAAATCCATAAATGCCTTCTCATTGTATATTTCAAGAACCTTAAAATAAGTAAAACCGTCTAAATTATTATAGGAAATTAATTCTTTTGTAACTTAAAAATTTTATTATAAAAAATAATTATTTTTTAATTTTAAAAAATAAGCATTTTTCCAAAAAAAGTACTAATATTAAGTGTCAGATGAAATGATTTTCAAAGTCAATAATTTCCTAAAAATAATAATAATTTCAATAAATTACTATTTTCAGAATAGTTCAAATTTTCCAAAGAAGGAATGGAAAACTTTTCAAAGATGTCTAAATTTTTCGATGAAGAGTAGTTTATTTAAAAAAGTTAGATTTCGAAAAAATATCAAAATACCTAAAAAAAAAAAACTTCAAATATTCTCTTATTACAATATATTAATCTATTTTAAAATACTCCTTAAAAAGTATTCAATATTTATTAATAATCCTCATATTTTATTCTCCTTTTTTTATAAAATCTTTCCTTACAGACATGTACAATTCCGATACGAGCGATGATTCAATGATGATTGCTAACGGTTCACCACATGATCAAAATGAACCCCATTACACAAATCTAGATCAGCAGCATGGCGATATGAAAGGTCAGTTTAATGGTCCCAAAACTTGGACACAAGATGATATGAATTCAGCTTTAGATGCACTGAAGAATCAAAACATGAGCCTGACGAAAGCATCCGTTACCTATGGCATCCCCTCAACCACCCTGTGGCAAAGGGCCCACCGCATGGGCATCGAAACACCCAAGAAGGAAGGAGGTACCAAATCATGGAACGAAGACTCTCTTAACAATGCACTGGAGGCTTTACGTTCAGGACAAATATCGGCCAATAAAGCATCGAAAGCCTTTGGTATACCTTCGTCGACGTTGTATAAAATAGCACGACGTGAAGGTATACGATTGGCAGCGCCGTTTAATGCCGCCCCCACCACCTGGACGCCGGAAGATTTGGAAAGAGCCTTGGAGGCAATACGTGCGGGTCATACATCGGTACAGAAGGCAAGTGCAGAATTTGGTATACCCACAGGTAAGTTAAAGAAAACAAAATAAAAATTAATGCGGAAAATGGTGTTCATTCTCTATAAAAATAATACGACACTTTCTATGGAATTTGGAGACATTTTAGTTTAAAAATTATTTTTGAGTTTATATTAATTTTGTTTTTCCTCATATTAAATCAACAAACTAAAATATAAAAAATAAGGCACTTTGTATGGACGCTGTAAACGCGAGGGCATTGAATTATCCCGTTCAAATCCTACTCCTTGGTCTGAAGATGCTATGAATGAGGCATTAAATTCTGTGCGGTAAGTGGTGTAGATTATTTTAATTGTTTTATATGTAATAAATAACATATTATTTAATTTTTGTATTTATTTAGCATTGGTCAAATGTCTATAAATCAGGCTGCTATACATTATAATTTACCCTATAGTTCTTTATATGGTCGTTTTAAACGTGGCAAATATGATGTTACCAACACGAGCGGTACTTCCATTAATAATACATCGGGCAATACCTCTGGTAGTATTGAAATTATTGAACATAGTCAAGAGAATTCGGTAAGTATTTAATTAAATTTATTATTTTAATTAATGTTTATGATTTTAATTAATGTTTATGTTCTTTATTTTAATTTGAATTCAATTTTATTTCATATCATTGCTAATATATGTATATTTATTTGTTGCTTATTTATTTAATAAACAAAAAATTAAAAGTTTTCAAAATTTTCATTTGAAAAAATTGCCTAATTTTCGTAACAAAATTCTGTTTTATACAACATTAATTTGGCTTAAATCGGTGAAGTTTAAAATCCAAAGTAAACATAATTACAGCTCACTGCTTGATAGGAAAGATGATGAATAAGAGGGATTTCTGAGGTGCAGAGAGCAAGATAGGAGAAAGAGTTCCTAATGATTTTTATATAGCATAGAATTAATTTTTCTTCTCAATATTCCATTGGATTTATCTAATCTTCAAATCAAATACAAATAAATAGAAATTCGAGGAGAGTTAGACAAATATTTTGCAAATGCGTTCAGCTTATATTACCGAATATTGTCAAAAAAACATTCTTACTGGCAAAATTGCGTTTGTCTGAAGAAATTCCATCAATACATCCGTCGAGCTTGAACTGACCAAAATGGTTACCTTCTTCGATATGAAGAAGTGGATCAATTGGTCAAATACCGCCCTCCTGCAGATCTATAATACTACAAAATCTTTCGAGGATTGCACAGGATAGATGGTCAAATCTGTCCATCTGCTCAATCACGAGGCATATATGATGGACCTCATTCTGGGACTACCAAGGCATCGGTTACGTATTCTGATATTCGTTGTCACAGGGTACTGCATTGCCGGTGCGCATGATTAGGGCTCCCTTTTAACGTCTTCTGTAGGAGTTGTCTTGATGAAGAGGAGGAGGAGTTAGTTAGCACTTCCTATGTCACTGTCCGACTCTCTTGGAGATAAGGACTGCAAAACTCGGCAATTGTGCATGCACTATATGATCTCTCTGACATCGACATCAGAGCGATCAACTCCTTTATACATGCGTCAGGCTGGATCGATTTGAACGGACATGTGAGCTATACCATATGATCCAGCAGGGTATCACAACGGGACCAAATTTGGACCCAGTTTGGATAGCTGCCACTTAACCAAAACTTGCTTTCAAAAACGATATAAAAATAAAAGAAAATAATGTAAAAATCTTAATTTTCAAATTCAAATATCTTTTTATCAATAAAAGATATTTCATCTTATTTTCTAGAAAGATTTGAAATCGGACTAGATTTCGAAGTTACGATTTTTTTTATTATTTCGTATTGTTATAAGATGACAGCTACAACTCTCGTAAATCTCAATTCGATCTGTCTACAATATTTTTGCGATCGTCCGCTTAAATATTGTAAAGAATATAAAAGGAAAATAATATTTTTTTGGGGATAAAACGAACAAATGTTATGACTCATGAGCTAAAGTAGAAGCTAAATAAAATATTATGTTATAATAAAATAACATAAATAAAATATTTAAATTTATTGGAAAACCTTTAACGGAAATTGACTTTTCATAATTTGATCTGTATTAATAAGACTTAATGAAAAAACTTTTAATTTTTTGTTTAACTGCATTTGTATATTTAATTTTTATTTATTTTTTATTTTATTTTATTTTTTATATATCAATATATTAATAACTTTTATAATATTTTTTTGTTTTTATTTAATTTTAACAACAATATCGTTCTCATTTTAATTTCATTCATTTTTTTCTTAACAACCAACCAACCAAACAAAAACTTCCCACACAATCAATCAAATAAAAAACAAAATAATAAATAAATACAAAAACAACAAACAAACAAACAATTGCGTCAACAAATAAAATTTATCAAGTTGCCTATGTTTCAGCAACAATTCCAATATAGTCCATCACCGCATCAGCAACAGCATGGCGGTAGTAGTACACCGCAACAGAGTCAAACGCCACAGCATCTACAACAACATGTTGTGCATATACAGCAACAACATCATCAGCAACAGAGCCAACATGCGCAACATATCCAACAACAGGATGTTGTAACATCATCAAGTCAACAACAGCAAGTCCAACAGCAACAACATGCCAGTAATTCGGCAGCCTCCCAACAACAACAACAGCAGCAACAAATTCAACAGATCTATCATCACCACAGTACACCCGAGAGAAGTTGAGAATCACTGCAAATTGTATCAGCCGCCTCTACTGTTGCCGTTGCAGCAGTAGCTGCAGCCGCAGCAGCAAATTTAAGTGGCACTAATAGTCACAATACTACAACAACACATCATCAACAACAACATCATCAACATCAACATCATCATAGCGTAGCAACAATTGCTGCCAGCAATAGCAGCAATAAACGTAAGAAAACCTCTAAAACAAAACGTTGAATATAAAAAGTGTACGGAACCAGACATCAAATTTAAAAAAACAAAACACACACACATTCAAACATAGAGAACAACAAGTGAGATTGAGTTGAAGAAGAAACATATTTATTGTCCAAAATAGAAAAGTCATACTAACAAATTAATAGCAACATTTTTTCAAAAAAAAAGGAAATAATAAAACATTTAAAATCAATTACAGCAGCTACTACTTTGCATATTCGACAAAAGGATGTCAAAAGTTTTCGAATTATTATTATTATTTTTTTTTTTTAAGTCTAAAACGAATAAAACAATAAATATGTTGATTGATCGTTTACTGAAATTAATGAATGAAGAACGGTTGGGGGATGAATGGATGGATGGATGAATATCTTACGCAAGAATGGATGGCTGTTTTGTTATTGTTCTGTTGGATGGGTGAATTTATTATTATTATTTCTTTTTATTTTATTTTCTCTTTAAGGTGTAAGTTTATCCTCCTTTATTTTTTCTTATGTTTTAAATTTAACATAACCACTATTAATTATTAACTATAATTATCATTATTAATATTATTATTTTATTTTAAATATGGATTTAAAGAATTATTAAAAAAAGAAAAAGAAAAAACAAACCCCTAAAAAATAGAGTAACAAGAATGAAGTTTAAAAAGAAAAAATGCAATGAAAAACAAAAAGCAAAAAACAATTTTAACTCAACAAAAAAATAAAAAATATTGTTAATATTAATATTTAATATCATTAAAAAAAAGAAAAGAAATAGTGTATAGAAATCTTAATTCAGCGGACTTATAAGTTATAGTTTTTTTTCTGTTTCCTTTTTATCCTTCTCTTTTTTGCTTTAATTTTAAATTTCTTTATTAAGCTTTATTCATATACAAATAAACATAATCATATAATTCTTACATACATTTATAAAACATCATCATACTTTTTTTTTAAGGATTTCTTTATGTAAAATAATTGTAAACATGGATTTTTAAAAAAGGAATTACACATACATATTGTATACATATTATATGATCCTTGTAATGACTTCTTAACAAAATGTGTTTTTAATTTTATTTTACAAACAAAAGTCAGCTTTAATTTGTTCTAACACATATACATAGTTTGTTCTTGTTTATATATATATGAATTTGATTAATATTTTTGATAAAAAAAATATGTGCTAAAGATTTAATTGGAAGGATATTTTGTTTTTAAGATTAAGGTTAATTTGTTTTAAACTAACAAAGTACTGGTTAGATTTTTAGTTCATTTACTAAAGCAGTTGCCGTTAAAATATTTTGGTTGCTATATTGTCTTTCTATATAGGAAACTTTTATTTTATTCATTAGGATTTTTTTCAAAAGAAATTGGTTTCATTTAAGAGAATACAATATTGTTAACTTTACATTTTTTCAAATATTTTTGATAGCACTTTTTTATTAACTGTTGATAAATAATATATTGGCATTTCTTATTCTATAGATCGAGAGGGTTTAAAATTCTGAAAGGTTCAAAGATTTATAACAATTATAAAGAACAGTGGTCATAGAATAACTTTTTCATCCCAACTTCAAATTGTTTCTTTAATTTTTAATTAAAATTTTTATATTTTTATTATATTTTAATCGATATAGAAGATCATCATATACTGTTTCAAATCCTGAAAGGTTTTCTTTAACATCTTATAAAATCAACTCCCCTTAGATTATTACTAGATCCCTTTATATTCTTTCGCTTTTCAAAGATTTATAAGAATTGAAAAGAACAGGGGTCATAGAAATACTTTTTCATCCCAACTTTAAATTATTTCTTAAATTTTTAATTAAAATTTTTATAATTTTATTATATTTTAATCGATATATAGAAGATCATAATATGCTATCAATTTGAAAAAATGTATAATATATAAAACATAGAATAAAATATACTTGCAATTAAAGAGATATAATATAATATCGTTAATATTTCCTATTCAGTTTATTAAGTGTTTTAAGTTAAAAAAATATTGTAAATAATTTTCTTTATTTATGTGACAGATTTTAATATTCGAAAGTAATAGAAAATAGAATATTATTGTATTTACAATTGCTTTTATTAAAATGAAATCCCATTTAGTTGAATATAAAGTTTAGTCCCTGAGCCTTAATATATCCAGTTTATCAAGAGCCTTTATATGTACGTACGATAATACTGGTACTATGCAGACAAACAAATTCATAAACGTAGACACTATAAAGTTATAAACCTACAGGTTTATGTGCTCTGAATATGTCCTTGTACTGGAATATAAAGTATGTATTTTCATTTTAACACTAAATTTGTCTTGATGAATATTAAAGGAGACTCACAGTGGCAGTAAATTCAAATGTTTTGGTAATAAATCTATATTTTTATTGAGCTACTATTCAAATCGAATTGAAATGTTTGGAGGAGTTATAGAGCACAGGTTATAAACTTTTATAAAAATCATATTGTAATCACCCTGTAGCAATACGAGATAACAGGGTGTCAAAATTATCTATATAGAATATGTAAAATTTTTAAAATAAAATAAATTTCGATTTTTATATTTCTTTAAAATACTCGACAACATTGTAGCATGACTTTTTTTAAGTTAAATAAATCGTTTTTTTGAAATCTTAACTAAAATTGTGCACAAATCATTCTTAAGTATGGAAAATTTTTAAATATTATTCTTAAAACATTGAGAAGACATTTAATGTAAACTAAATTTTGGTTTGATATTACAGCTTATTGTAAAGACTTTGATAACTACTTCAATACTTAAGATGATTATTCAAATCAATATTAAATGGCTGAGTAATAAATTTAAGATTAAACCTCTTCACACTGCTGGGTATATTCAAATCATTATTAAATAATTCTCAAAGATGATTTTGTATTAAAATCTCATTTTACAAGGCAAATCTATTCTCAAGTTCATTGTTATTCAGTTTATAGTAGCAAAATTTTTCTGTCAATATAAAAACTTGGTAGGAAGTAGTAGCATTTTTTTTATTTGTATTCGAAAAATTTCCTACAACTTATTTAAATTCTCCCAAATATTTCTAATTGCTAATTGTCAAGACAATTTGAATATTAAACTAAAATATTATTATTATTTTTATATACATATATGTTCTTCTATAGGCTTAACAAATTTAAAATACTATTCAAAGACAATATAGCCACCAAAATAAAAAGATTTTCTTCTTTAATTTTTATTAAACAAATTTTCTTTTGCTTTAATAAAAAATTTATTAATTTCAATTTAAAAAAAAACAAACAAAACTCAACCAAAATCCCTCTATAAATAGAAATTCAATAAAAATAATTGTAGGATAAACCTTTAAATAATCCTATATTTAATTAAAAGAAATAAAGAAAAAACTCAAAATAATTGTTAAATATTTAAAAATATGTATTAATAAAACAAAAAATTTTAAAAAAATATCATGTAAAAAATATATAAAAACAATGAATTCAATTCTTTTTTTCAAAAAACACAAAATGGAATTTTGTTTAATATTTTTTAACAATTAAAAGAAAAAAAAGTATTTTTGATAAAAAAAAAAAACATAATAAAATTAAATAAAACAAAAAAACAAAAAAATTAAAAGAAAAATCAAGACAAAAACAACAAGTTCTTTTTTAAACATTAACAAATAAAAACCAAAACTCAAACCCACTTGAACAAGTAATTACAAAAACAATAACAAGAAACATATATTATACAAACAGATAAATAAAAAATATTAAATAAAAAAAGGATTTTTAACTTTACACTTAAAAAAAAAAATTAAAAACAAAAATAAAAATAAAATTTTTAAAGAATTTTTATAATTTTTTTTTGTTATTTTCATTTTCTTAACAAATTGTAAATTAAAAATATTTATATTACTAATAAAAAAAAATAATATTTAATTAATTAAAAAAAAAAATATATCAATACAGAATATTAAATTTAAATATAAATACCTAGAAACTAAATTAAATTGAATTAATTTATAATTTAAAATAAAAAATTAAATAAAATTTAAACTTGTAAAATTAAAACACCTACCCTCCCCTCCTTCTTACTTCTACACACAACTTCTTCTTAACTCTAAATAATTTTTAAGTTTTAGCTTTAAAAATAAATAAAAAAATCAGAACATTTTTAAGAAAAAACCTAAAATAAAACTTTTATGATTTTTTTTTAATGTGTTTTTAAATAAAACCTAAAATAAAAATCTTTAGTTTTGTATAAAAGAAAAAACAAAATGTACACACACACTAAACCACAGTTTAAAAAAAAAAATAATTAATTAATTATTAATTAAATTAGATTTTAGAATGAATTTACTTATAATAAAAATAAAACACTACCCTTAATTAATAATTATAAATAATAAAAAAATAAAATAACATAAATATGATGATTAAAATTAGCTCTCCTTATTATTGGTAAAAATAAAATATATATATTAATATAAAAAATTCATTAAAAAATAATATAAAATATTTATAAAATAATACCAGGCAAATTTTCAATCAATGTTTTTATTTTTTAATTAAACAAAACAAAAAGAAAACACAAACAACATCATTAACAAAACAGTAAAAATGCTAAATCTAAAACAACTTATTTTTTTAAAAAATTTCAAATTTTTTAAAAGAAAATCAAATCTTTCAAAACACCTCAAAAATAATATTAAAAACAAAAAATAATTATTATAATTATTGTATCTACCTACATTTATAGTAATTATATTTATAGTAAAGAAAAAAAAAACATAAAAATAAAAATAAAACTATTAAAAATTAATTATAAATATAAATAAAATATTAAAAAAAAGAAAACAAAAACAAAACATCAAACTCTACTTGTACGTATGTTAAACATGTTTAGTGTTAGTCGACAATTATGATTATTATTATATTAATTACAATTAAAATTATTGAGTTTTTTTAAAAAAAAGAAAAAGGCTGCATATTAAACAAAAAATATATATAAACAGAATAATAATAATAAAATAAATATTGTATAACATACAAAAATATAAACAATTGTAAGGTAAAAAAAAATAATAAGAATAAAACAAGAAAATCAAATCGTTTTCATGCAGCGTTTATATAATTTTTTTTTTTTTTTTTTAATTTAATTTTTAATTTTAAAAAGTAAAATAAAAACTACAATTTTAATTGAACATAAAATAAATTATGAGTTTAATTTCAATTATCAATTAATTTATCTTAAGAATGGTAGGACAACATACATGTATTTTCTCCTTCCGCGGGCTGTTATATAGAAACTGTTAGGATTATTTCGGTTAAATGACTTCCTAATACAGAAAAAATAAATAAAATAAAAATATTATAACGATCGTTAACCTCAGTAGTGTTTAGTGCAAAAATTTGAAACTATTTCTTAGTTCATAACTCTAAAACTTTGCCATATATTTATATGAAAATTTTTGCATTTAATAGATGAGGTTTTCTACTACAACGTATATACAGTATTGGTCATATAATTAGCCCACTCTTAAGTAATATTTTAAATACTTTAAAATATTCTATTCTTTTAATACACAAACTTTTAAAACATATTTATTACAGGGATATGTTTTGTATACTATTTTTGTATACTATAGTCTAATTATTACATATAACATAGAAAACAAACATATAAAATTTCATTGCAAAAAACAAAATTTTCATAAAAATGTCCAAATTTACAGGGACAACTAATGAGCCCACCCTACTTTAGATAACTCATAGAAATCGCAAAATTATAATTTTTCAATATTTTGTTGAATAAACCATTTGTTTTATTACTGCTTCCAATATTCGTGGCATACTTTCTACAAGGGATCGACATCTAGTGGCAGGAATCGAGTTTCAAGTGCTTTGAACGGCTACCGATAATTCAGACGAATATCTTGGCTGTTTTAAACGTACACCCGCTTCCCTATCGTTCCAGAGATTTTCAATGGAATTAAGATCCGAACTGTTCTTCCAAAAAACGTTTTACAGTACATGAAGGGTGCTTCGGATCGTTGTCGTGCATAAAAATCCACTGAATGGACATGTTCTCCTCCGCAAACGGTATCATATATTGCTGAAGTATTTCCTTGTACTTATGCTGATCCATTCTGTTCACGACCTTAACGATTGGACCTACTACGTGCCATGAAAAAGCACCCCACACCATTATGGAAACACCCCCATGCTTAATGGTTATTATATGACCGATACTGTATGTTTTGTTTTATTAAAAAGGAAATATAAAATGGTAAAATATCAGTTTTATATTTAACGCCCACTTTTCTCTGCTTAACTTTGGGCGTGGCAAATTTTTCTTTGGTGCCAATTATTCTTTACATCTTACTCTATACTCATGCCAAATTTCATTCAATTATATCGAGTAACAAATGAGTTATGAAGGAAAATGTAAAAACTTTATTTTCAAAAACAAAATTTAAAAAAAAATAATTTTTGGCAACATTTTTGGTCAAACACCAGGCCAACATAATTTAAAAGTAAGCAGATATTTGCAAAAGATTTTCTTTAAAGGACTATAACTCGGAAACCGTGTGATATATTTAAATGAAAGTTTTTCCATAATATAGATATGAATCTTGGCTACACGATGGTCAACCTTTGGCCCGCCTTATGGCACCCAAAATCTATTAAAAAATAGGAATTTAATTTTAAATCTTTATAACTCTTTTACTAGTAGCCGTGGAAATATTATTAGATTTGTGATAAAATCATAGAAGATAATTTTATAAACTCAACAAATTTGGTATAAATATTTTGAAAACCAACTGAGATATGGACCCAAATGTTACTATGTTTGCAAACCAAATAAGCTTCTTTGGAAAATTTTAAAATTATTTAACAGTCTATAACTCTGAAACTCGGTGGTATTTTTGAATGAAAGTTTTGACATTTAATAGATGAGGATTCAGACTCCCACATATATAAGTTTTGCTTCATTGAAAAGCATATATAACTTAGTGAAAATCACGTTTTATATTTAACGCCCTTTTTCTCTTCTTAAATTGAGGCGTGGCAAATTTTTCTTTAGTGCCAATTATTATTTACATCTTATTCTATATACATGCCAAATTTCATTCAATTATATCGAAAAACAAATGAGTTATGAAGGAAAATGTAAAAATTTTATTTTCAACAACAGAATTTGAAAAAAAAAAATTGGCAAAATTTTGGTCAAACACCAGGCCAACAGAATGTGATAGTCAGTAGATATTTGCAAACGATTTTCTTTAAAAGACTATAACTCAGAAACCGTGTGGAATATTTAAATGAAAGTTTTTTCATAATATAGGTATAAACTTTGGCTACACGGTAGTCAACCTTTGGCCCGCCCTATGGCCCCCAAAACTATTAAAAAATAGGAATTTAATTTTAAACCTTTATAACTCTTACTAGTAGCCGTGGAAATTTTATTTGATTTGTGATAAAATCATAGAAGATAATTTTATAAACTCAACAAATTTGGTATAAATATCTTGAAAACCAACTGAGATATGGACCCAACTGTTACAACGTTTGCAAACCAAATTAGGTTTTTTGGAAAATTTTGAAATTATTTAATAGTCTATAACTACAAAACTCTGTTTTATATTGGGATAAAAGTTTTGACATTTAATAGTCAAGGTTTTCGACTACAACGTGTATTAATTTTGCTTTATTAGAAGGAAAATATAATTTAGTAAAACTTCAGTTTTATATCAAAAGATTTTCTTCAGTAGACTATAACTTGGTTACCATGTGGAATATTTAAATGAAAATTTTTTCATGGCATAGATATGAAAATTGGTTACAAGATGTCTTACCAAAATTATTGAAAAATGCGATCAAAATTGTCTCAGCTCTACAAGAATTTTGGTCAAAGGTTTTTAATTTCAAAATTAATGCTGGGAAATATAAGAAAATTTATAGAATATTTGTATAATAAACACTGATCTTAAAAATGAAATTCAACACGATTTGCTTATATATTCGTTATATAAAAACACATCATAAGACAATTTTTTATACAAATCTTGAATTATATATTTTTAAATATAATTTTGTACATGATGAATATTATTTTCGAAATTTTTATGAGTTAATAATTTTTGTAATTTATTCAGGGCTCAAGTTCATTATTGTAATAATTTTTGTAGAATACAGAAAAAAATTTGTTAGACACTAACAGGATGGATGCATTTTCTGAACCGCTACGATCTTCATCAGCATTCATGTGCCTTTAGTGCTAGCAGTAAAGATCATTCTTTTAACTCACACTTCTGATCTAACAAATCTTTTTCTGTATTCTACAAAAATGAACTTGATCCTGAATAAATTACAAAAATTATTTTTAAATATATTTTTTAGTACGAATTACTTTAGTGACTAAAAGATATGAACAAATTTTGCTTACCTTTAAACAGAGTTGTTACAACAGTATTTGTAAAAATAAAAAAAAAAAAAAATATTTAATTCATGTTTCAGATTTTAATTCGTTTTTTTATTTTAGTTTAGTATAAAATATATTTGACAGACAATATCACAATTGTACAGTAATTATTATTATTATTATAATTATTTCTTCAACAGTTTCTTTTAAAAATTTTGTTTGCTAATTTTAAATTTAAAATCACTAAATAAAATATGTCTTTTCTTAATAAAAACTTTAACATTTTTTATAAAATATTATTGTGTTTCGTTAATGATTTTTATAGAAAATAATCTTAAATAAATTATAAAATAAATTAAGCCTAAAATAATCAATATTATAATATTAAATTATTTATATAAATATTTAAAAGTCTTATTCATAATAAGAAAGAATTTAAAATTTATTTAATTTATAAATTATTATGAATAAAACAGTTAATATTTTAACTTAATTTAAACAAATACAAGAAATCATTATTATTATTCCTTTAATAATAAAATTAAAAAAGAAAACCAAAAAAAAAAAACTTTCAAACAATATCACCACTGGCACCATAATTTAAACCATTACGATGTCCTTGATTATGATGATGATCTATATGATGATCTTGTTCCATTTGTTCTTTTAATATTTCCAATTCTCGTATACCCGACACAGTCACCTCATACTTGTGGGTCATCAGTGAACGATAGAAATGTATGGCAAATGCCAAAAATATTATTAAAACAGGTATAAGTACAACACATGCTGACCATGCTGCCGGCTGACTCAGGTCATAGAATTTCACCCAACATAATATGGCTATTTCGAGAAGAAATAGTATAAGACCCAGAAGTGTTGAGAAGGCCCACGCTGTTTCAATATACCAGTGTAGACGTTCATGTGGTGATTCATGTACCAATGAGATGCTATGCAAATTACAGACAGTCTCAATATTCGGCAGTATACATGTACTGATCATTAGAGCCAACATATGTACTGCTACTAACAGTGTGGTACAGATGGCAAAGGCAACTAACATACCGGCTGGTACCTGGGTATCATTGTTTAATTGGACTTCTACCATGGCCACCTGAAAATAACAAAGTAAAACGTGTAAACAAAAGGGAAAAGAAAAGGCATTACTTTGGTGAATGAAAGATATAAATGTATTTTTAAATGATCTTAGCTATACTTATACATATATATTTGACATTTTTATTTATTTATTTGTTTTTTGGCAATGAATTAGTTTTTTTTTAAGAAATTGTATGTTGCTTTAGTGCACCTGAACCCATATGTCTGTGAAATTATGAAAAAAAACATCAGATTTTTTAGATTTTCTAATCGTTTAAGATTTTATAGATGCAACGTTTTCATTGATCGCTATCTTCCTTCGACTCATAAGGATCTCTTGTACAGTCCTATAAGTTCACTATGTCAAAAATATGAAATTAAGATTTTAATTTCCTAAAGAATATTTCTTTATGTATTAAAAAAAAAAAATACTTTGCAAATACTACTGAAATGATCTTATTTTGGGAAACTATTACAAATCGAATCTAAAATTTTGCAATACATTTCTAAAAAATGAAAAGGACGGGCATCATTATATCTATTTACAAAGTGATTCTTAGTCGATTGATATATTTTTATGTGGTACAATCATTAGCACAAACGCATAATATTCCAACAACCTATAGTAAGGGTTTGGTATAAAAAATATAAGTAGGGAGAGCGCTTATATTTATATTTCTTTCGGAACATAATTTTTATCGGCACCTTTAATTTTTAAATCGAAATTCATTTCCTTGTAACCTGAACTTTTAAAAATGTTTTCTATGAGTTACAAACATCAACAAAATATTTCAAATATTTCAAGAACCTATGGTTCATTAATTAAAACAATAAAAAAATTAATATTTTACAGAGTAAGGAGAGCATTAATTTTTTTTCGTTTCGTTCGGAATATGAAATTTATCAGCGACTTTAATTTTATTTGTTTGCAACTTTAACTATTAAAAATATGTGAAAATCATGTTATTTGCTGAACTATGTATGTGCCTATAAGTAAACATTTTTTCAAACTTTATTAAAAATAAAACTATTGAAATACAAATCATCTTTAAGTATCTCTTTATGGTAAAATTTCTTAGATTATATGATAATTTATACAAGTCTTATAATTCATTATTATATATTTTTAAAATGGTAATTTTAAATTTGATCCTTTTTTTAAATAAATATTCCGACCTGTAACAGAAAAACATTCCGAACGAAAGTGGAATTAATTCCGTATTTTTCTTCGACAATTTAAAGTGGTTTCATTCCGAAAAATTCTTTTGTTTCATGTGTTTTTAAGGAGCAAAGTATGAAATTAATTCCACTTTCGATCGGCCTGATTATTTAAATTTGGAATTTTGAAATATATAATTTGTTATAGGCACATTAGTTTGGAGGACATAAATTTATTTGCTAAGTTTAGTCACTATTTAAAGAAAAAAATATTATGTGTTGGGCGGTAAAGTAGGCGGACCATGTCTATTTTTGTTTTCGAATTTATATAGGTTTTTGAACTACTTATTTTTCAAAATTTTAATGAACTTTTACCTCATGTGGGGTTATTGGTTTCTGATTAGATATTGATCCTGGAACTATGCTAACAAAATTTCATTGTTTCAGTTTCGCTTTCGTTTAAGAGATACCAACAGACGATTTTGGATCTCTATATATCTATAATGAAATGTTTTCTAGCTAAGATATCTCTAAAAAAAATAAATTTAAAATGATAAAATGTGAACGATTTAAAAATTTTGATTAAAGGGATCTAACCAAAGTGGGTTTTTCACGTTTTCACCTATAAAGTCCATATTTTCTAGATGTCCTAGAGATTACGATTGAAAACTCTTAAAAACGTATTAAAGACTCTTAAACTACATTCTGTTTGTAGATTCATGCTTGGATATTTAAGAACTTTATAAACTAAACTTCCATATAAAATTTGTGAAGATAGCTTTCCGAAAAATATATGCTTATTACACATTCCTTGTACTATAAGTGCAATTCAAAAAAATAAAAATATCTATGAGGTCAGCTAAGGTAGATTTTTTATTTTTTTGATATTCGAAAAATCTGTAACATTATTCCTGTGTAAAAATAACAGAATTTTTATTTGAGCTGCGAACGATATTATTATAAGAATAAACATGAGGAACACGTAAATATTTAAAAAACTAAATCTAACATTTTTTGAATTCCACGGGGAGGGAAAAAGGAAATTTCCCTCCCCAAAATAAAAACGCTTAATGAAAGATCTGTACTAAATCATACAATTTAAGGAAATAGTTAAGAAAATCATTCTATTTTCCTCCCCCAAAAGCATGAGCTGGATGCGTGCCTNNGTACACATAGGCAATGGTGTAGGGTATCATATGGTCGGTCTTGACCGACTATACCTTCTTCTCTCGTTTTTCTTATGCATCACGAGAAACAGAAAATACATATTTGTATGCAAAATTAATAAAAAACATATATTTATGTGAAATATTTATAAGCATTAACTCATCTTATTCACAAAAAAAAAATTATTTATAAAATATAGAGGTAGCAAAGCACTCCATGTGTACTCTCGTTGGTATAAATAATACAATTCAACAAATATATATGCAAATATATAAATTATAATCCGATTTTTGTTGTTTCAAATAAACTTGGAAATAAATCTGTAACATCTGATCGGCTGATTGATTGGATTTGTGTGAAATTTGGTATAGACATAGAAGGGTGTGTACAATGTTGAAATTTGTTCGCTTTCAAATATTTACAATATTTTTATAGGGCCTGAAAGTGCCTACAAGCACATGATTTTTTGAGTCATTGTGTTGAATATTTAAAGACTTCAATTATGCAATTCTTTTTCCCCTACAAAACCAAAGGTGGTTGGGGTATTATGCGTTTATGGTGATATTTGTAACGCACAGAAAAAAACATCGAACACACTCACCTATCCCTCACACACAAATGTCCCTCCTAAATTGATTTCTAACACTCAAAATTAATGAAATTTAACACAAATAAGTTTTATGCAATGCGTATGGCAAATTTCGTGAAGATCGGTCCTGATTGATCATAGCTCCCATATAAAACCGTCTTTCGAAAATCTCTTTAACGTGCATAAATCCCATAAAAATGTTAGTATCAATTTAATATTTGACACAAATAACATTTTTTTAAGTATAGATCAGAGTGAAAAATTTTCATTAAGATCGGTTCATAATTGACAATAGCTCCCATATAAGAACCAATTTCGGAAGTTACCTAAAAGTGCTTAAATACATGTGAATCTTAGTATCGATGTAATATTCTGTATAAGTCCTTTTTATTTTTCATTTAATACAACTATAGCTCCATAATTAGCCCTTCCCGAATTTTGTTACAAAGAGGCAATGATGTAGGGTATCATATGATTGACCGACTATACATCTTTCTCTAGTATTTCCGACCGATTTTATTAGATTTCTCTTTAACTATGTAGTTAACGAAGAAAATTCTCACGATGGTAAAATCGTTATCATTACTGACTCCAAAAATAAACAATTTGAAAATTTAAAAAATTATGACAATTATTTTTTTTTTCTTTTATTTAATGTTTTATTTTATTATTATTATTTTTATTTATCTAAAATTCAAAAATTCACAGTCAAGATCAGCAAAAAATTTTAAATATAATATACACTGGTGCATATTCCTATAAACGCACTTAATTTTTTTCTGTATTTTTG
>MINK01185288.1:0-10378 GCA_001735545.1 Phormia regina
AAAGTAAATAGTTACCAATCTACTTTCAGGTAATACAGAAAGTATGTTGTTATCATTGATAGGTAAGTGCATCCGTAACTACATGCCATTACCAAGTTTTTGCTGGGTATACAAGACTATAATTGCAAACTAAAGACTATGGACTTAAATATAGACAAAACTATATTGTAAACTATAGAGTAAACTATACTGTAAACTATTGACTAGACTGCAATTTAAGCAATAGACTAGACTAAAGTGTGTACTAGATACTAGGCTAAAATGTAGACAATAGAGTAGACCGTAGTGTAAAGTATAGACTAGATTCTGGTGTAAATTATACACTAAACTACAGTTTTAACTATAGACTATAATGTAAACTACAAACTAGACTATAGTATGAACTCCAGATTAGACTAAAATGTAAACTTCAGACTAAATAATAGTTAAAGCTCTCTGCTAGACTATAGTGTAAACAATGCACTAAAATACAGGCTATGGTATAAAGTTTATGCTACATTGCTATATAAGCTACACATTAAAATCTTCATGGGTTTATGTGGATTCACAAATCATAACATATTTTTTCCATTCATCATTTAAATTATGTTAAAAAAATATTATGCTACCACTTATGTTATTCCACAAAACATTAACATATATTAAACTACTTCCTTTCGTAGTTTATTCACAGTCAATATAATAAAAATAAATATATTTTGAATTTAAACTTTTTTTTTAATTTAAAATATTTACATTACATTTTTACAATTTTAAATATTATTAAAAATTTTTAATAACGCTACATTACATGCGGAAAAAAGAATTGAAAATTATTATGATTTTGATATAAAGAAAACACACACATCATTTTGCATAAAATATGTAAAAATATAAACTCTCCAACATCAGGCATAATTAATAATAATCAAACATAATGATGATTATAAAACCAGAGAATTACATATTTTTATTACTTACTAACGTAGTAGCAGCAGTCTATATAAAATAAATAAAAAAATATTTTAAAAATGAATATTAAATTTTAAATAAAATATATGGCTGCAGAAATAAAAAAAAAAAATACACTCCGTGTAAATAAACAGACATCTGTCTGACACAACAAACTGACACGGCCAACAACTGACAGAAAGTAATACGATTTTTTTTTTTTTGCAACATTTTATATAATTCAGCAGACATTATTTCATTTTTAGATTATCACTTTTTTTTTTAGAGCCACAAATTACTTGTTTCTTTTTCGCTTTTGGTAGTCTTTTTTTTTTGGGTAATATTTAGCTTTGGTTATTCTTGTCTGTTTTAATACTTTAAGTTAATATTATATTATAACGCCCTTTATTCATACACATATAGATAAAATGTTATGAAAAAAATATCCCGAAAAAAACAGAAGCTTAATTTAGCCTACAAAATGAAAACGAAAATAAATACCAAATTTATCTCGTTAAAACATATAAAAGCCATAAATCAACAGCTATAATATTCATGATAATAATAAGCTCCCCTGCTTAATAACAATAAGAATATTAAATGGGAGGCTACGTGAAAAAAAAAAACAGTTGAAATGCAGCCCACAGTTTAACAGGGTAATAGGAAATTTTGGAAACAAAAGTAGTACGAAAGTTTAAAGTAACTTTTCGACTAAATATAAAGCTAACACTATAGTCTAGTCTGTAATTTTTACTATGGAATTGTCTATAGTTTACGCTATAGTCTATGCTGTAAATGGTCTCTTCGATAGTTTAAGTTTTAGTTTAGGCTATAGTTTACACTTTAGTCTAGTTTATAGTTTACTATATAGTCTAGTACATAGTTTACACTATAGTCTAGTTAATAGTTTACACTTTAGTCTACTGTAGTTTACTCTATAGACAAGTCTACAGTTTAAACTATAGTCTACACTATATTCTAGTCCAAAGTTAACACTACAGTTTACGCCATAATCTAGGCGATAGTTTACACTATAGTCTAGTCTATAGATTACACTACAGTTTAGTCCATAGTTTATACTATAGTCAAGTCCATAGATTACACCATTTTCTTGTCTATAATTTACAAACTATTCTTGTCTGCAGTTTACACTATATTCAATTTTATAGTATGAGCTATAATCTAGTCTATAATTTAGAAGCTATTCTTCTCTATAGTTAAAACTATATTCTAGTCAATAGTTTACACTATCGTCCAATCTATACTTTGGTCTTTAGTTTACACATTTGTCTATAGTTTAGACCCTATTCTAGACTATAGTCCAATCGATATTATAGTTTTAAGTTTGCAATATATTTTGGTCTATAGTTTACACTATAGTCTAGTCCGCAGTTTAAATTATAGTCTAGTCCATAGTTTACACCATACTCTAGTCTATATTCCAGTTTGGTCTATAGTTTACACTATAGTCTAGTCCGCAGTTTACATTATAGTCTAGTCCATAGTTTACACCATACTCTAGTCTATATTCCAGTCAATCGTTTCCACTTTAGTCTAGTCTGTGGTCTNNTTCATTAAAACTAAACAAAATTTTATTTTGTTTATGAAAACATTAATTAATTTTATGCAATCTTTAAAAATATTTAAGCAATATTTATAAACAAATATTATATTTAGAAAATTTTTAATTTTAATTTAAATGAGAACATTTGAAGCTATAAATATTATGTCAAGACATTTGAGAGCAACAATAAAGTTCCAGTTTATATAGTTTACACTATAGTCTATGGTTTGTAGTCTAGCTTACAGTTCACACTATATTCTATTCTATAGTTTGCTCTATAGTCTAGTCTATAGTTAACAATAGCGAAGTCTATAGTATATAGTTTACACTATAGTCTAGTCTATTGTTTACACTCTAGTGTATTATGTAGTTTACACTATAGTCTAGTCCATAGTTTACACTTCAGTCTGGTCTATAATTTGCACTATAGTCTAGCATAGAGTTTGCACTATTCAATAGTCTGGTTTGCAGTTTACACTATATTCTAGTCTGTAGTTTACACTATAGTCTTGTCTATAGTCTAGCCAATAGTTTACACTATAGTCTGGTCTATAGTTTACTCTATAGTCTAGTCTATAGTTTGCACTCTATCCTAATCTATAGTTTACACTATAGTCTAATCTATTATTTACACTATAGCGTAATCTATAGTTAACACTAAAGTCTAGTCTATATTTTACACTATAGTCTAGTCTATAGTTTACACTGAAGTCTAGAGTTTACACTAATGTCTAGTCTATAGTTTGCACTATAGACTAGTTTACACTAAAGTCTAGTCGATTGTTTACACAATAGTCTGGTCTATAGTTTACACTATAGACTAGTCTGTAGTTTACACTATAGTTTAGCCTATAGTTTGCACTATAGTTTAGCCTATAGTTTACACTATAGTCTAGTTTACATTATAGTCTAGTTTACACTACATTCTAGTTTACACAATAGTCTAGTCTATAGTTTACACTATAGTCTAGTCTGTAGTTTACTCTATCCTAATCTATAGTTTACACTATATCTATTATTTACACTATAGCGTAATCTATAGTTAACACTAAAGTCTAGTCTATATTTTACACTATAGTCTAGTCTATAGTTTACACTATAGTCTAGTCTATAGTTTAAGGTAATTAAAATAAAAATTACTTTGTCTGAACTACGACTTGTTTTACTTTTCTTTAAATTCCTTACATTTTTCTTCGAATACTTGTTAACACTCGATTATAAAATTAAATTAAGAAAAAATAAATAAATTATTTATCAATTTTGATCAATTAATTTGACAGACTTAATTTGTTTTATTCATCAATGCAATGAAATAACTGATGATCTCTGATNNATAGTCTAGTCTATAGTTTAGACTATAGTCTAGTCTATAGTTTAGACTATAGTCTAGTCTATAGTTTAGACTATAGTCTAGTCTATAGTTTAGACTATAGTCTAGTCTAAAACAAGCGCGGATCCAGCTCAAGCTTTTGAAGAAGGAAAATATAATGATTTTCACAACTATTTGCCTAAAATTTAAGAGTTTACACTGAACTTTACTCCATAACATCTTTTATTAAGTATAGTCTTACATTATTTTTTTAATTTATTATTTTTTATGTTAATAAACTTAAAAATAACAAAAATGAATAATTACTCTTAAGGGATTTCCGACACAAATAATAAATGACGACAAAAGTCAATTAAAACAAACGATGAAAGTAAATATAACACAAAAACAGAAGAAGATCATATAAAACTTGAAAAAACCTAAACAAATGTGACAAAATTATAAAATATTATAAAGACAAAATTAAACTATAGCCTTTAAAGGACATTTGAAAATGAAAATTAAAAAAGAAAATGCCACCCTTAAAGATACAAACACTAAAACTGTTGGTTTTACAACCCTGTAAATAAAAATGCAATAGAAAAATAATTGTTGTTACCATGTAACTATAACGTACCTTTTAAATCTAACAAAATGCAATTTATTAAAATATTTTTTGTTTTTTTCTTTTTTATTTATTTTTCTTTTGATGTAACATTTAAATAGAAAAATATATCTGATGTATTGGGCATAGAAACGTTCGAAAATTACATGCCATAGTAACACCTTTTTACAGCCAAAAAGCACATACTTTAATGTATGGAAAGGAAAAAACAAGCATTTATGTAGATACGATTATCAAAATCTAAAACTTACAAATTTATCACTGTTTTACCAGAAAGAAAAATAAAATAAAAGAATACATTCACTCACTTAGTTAAATACAGGGGATAAATGTTGTTACATGCATCATTAGAACAGGAGATTTTTTCGTCCTTAGGGGTGGTTTGGTATTAATAACAATTCAAATAGTAGAGACAGATTTTTTTATTTTATTCTATTTTAGTTTTACTTGCAACGTATTAAAAAATAGAAATATTCATTTAATTTAAATCTTGGGCTATAAATTCATTTCATTAAAATTATGTATAAAAAAACAGTATTTAGGGGTTTAGTGTGGATCGGTATAAGTGTATAGTTTAGGAAAATATTTTGAAAGGTTTAAGGTAGGGTTTAATAAGGTTTAATCTTTTTTAATTTCAAAATAAACATATATTGAATATTAAATAAACAAATGTCAATTATAAAAAAAGAAGAACAGAAATTGGAAACTTTTTTAAGAGGATATTACATATAAGAAGAAGAACACAAATTATTTAAGAAACATCTTCAAACTAAGGATATTTTTGTTTAAAATTTTCTAAGAAATATTGTTTTTATTAGATTTTATTTAAAAAATATATAAAACATAAAAAATTTAAAAGAAAATTATTAGCATCTTGTAAACTAAATGTATTTAACCCTTCTGTCTACAACAGTAAACTGAGTACTTATATTTCGAAAGGAAAGGGGAAGATATTGGAAATATATTTTTATTATTCAAAAGCTTTTTTAGTTTATTTTAAAGTGCTCAATCTATAGGGTCATATAAAGATTTTATACTTTTACAAAGGAGAGCCTTACATAGATCATTCTGGGATTTTGTAACCCCTAGTTTACAGCGTACAATAAATTATTATGGAACTTTTTTAATGAGGTTTTCTTTAATGAGCTTTTTTTAATGAAAGTTACTTTTTAATTTATCTAATATTTAAAAAAGTATTTTAATATAAACAGCTTTTTGGGGTAAGAAATATTTTTCTTAAAGAAAAACTCTTTGTATTAAAAAGTAGCTTTTTGTAGCTTTAGTTTAAATTAAAATAAAATTTTACGACAACCAAAATATTTTAAAAGTTGTATTAAAAAAATAATAATAATAATGGATGTTTATTAAAGGTTTACTAACTTTATGTCTGTAAATTTCCATAAGAAAAAGTTAGTAATCCTTTATGAAGCATACATTATTTTTTAATACAACTGTTAATGTTTTTGTAAAAAGCTTAAGTTAAAGCTATTTTCGGATTTTTTTTTTTTTATTTTTTTTTGAGAAAAAAAGCTTATTGGACAAATGTTAGACTTTCTTATGGAAGGAAGAAATTTTTTTTGTGTACTTTTGGCTATTGCCTAAGTTGCTTAAAAGGGGCTTTTGGAATACATTATTTCAGATAGCAACGCTCTTTTAATTGTATTATTTTGTTGTATTTGGTCTATTAAATAATAACATTTTTTGGCTCTTGAACCAAAAATTTATTGTTATTTAAGAAACAGTTTTTTAGCTTTTTTTGTTAACTTTATCTTTAACAAAAAATAAAAAAAACTATGAACGATTCAATTACTGATAATTTTTATTGAAAGTTACTTTTTAATTTATCTAAATCTAGAAAAGTATTTTGATATATAAAAAGTTTTTTGTTAAGAAATAGATTTTTGTAGCTTTAGTGTAAATTAAGTTTATTAAAACTGAGACAACCAAAATATTTTCGGATCTTTTTTTTGAGAAAAAAACAACAGGCTTTTTGGACAAAAATATTTTCTTTGCTATTATGTTGTATAAAAAAAAAAATAAAATTAATTACTTTCGACTAAATTTTTTATTTTAATTTTTTAAGCTTTAGGGAGAACTATTTTTTGTAGTATTTTTGGCAATTTTAACAACTAAGTTAAGTTGCTTAAAGAGCCTTTCGAATAGATTGTTTCTTATAGCAAAGCTTTTTTTAATTGTATGATATTTTATTTTTTGGTTTATTAAAGAATAAGCTTTTTTGCATTTAAAACGACAAAAAATATATAATTATATAAATTAAGAAAAAGCTTTCATTTTTTCTCTTTAAGAAATTATAAAAATAGGGTTAATTAAATTCATTGAAAGTTTAACAATTATTCAGTTTTTTTCTCAGAAGAAAAGCTTTTATTTTGAATTTTATTTAATATATTTTGTTGAGAAATTAATTTTATAGAAACAAGAAAAAACCTTTTTTTGTTTCTTTAAGAAAAAGCTTTTTTGAGCTTTTTTTCCTTAAAGAAAACTTCTTTGAGCTTTTTTTAAACGAATTAACAATTAAATTTCCTTAACTTTAAATTTGTTTTTTTTTTATACAATTTAAAAATTTTAATTTTAATAAAAGATTAAAAGCTTTTATTTAATTTATTTTACTCAGAAATGAATTTTATATTATAGTTTATTTGTTTTGTTTGCTGCATTTTTTTTATTTCCCTGATTCTAAAATAAGCACATTCTTAAAGCTTTTTTCTTTCTTTTGGTAGAAAAAAATTATTCCAATAACAAAGCTTTTAAAAAATTATAAACAAATAAAGGGATAATTAAGTTCATTAAAACTTTAAGAGAAGTATAATTTTTTAGTATTTTTGTGCAAAAGCTTTTAGGGGAAAGATATATAATATATTTTTTATCTTTTATGAAGGGAACTATTTTGGGTTTTTTTACGCAATTACACAACAACAGTTTTTAATAATTTCGGTAAAAAGCTTTTCTTAAATATATTTTGATAAAAGATTAATTTTAGATATTAATTTGTTTTTTACTTGTTTTATTGTAGAAAATAATTTTGATGGAAATATTTCGTCTTAGCTTCTTTTTTTGGTGAAAAAAGTATAATATCGGAAGTACTTTTTTTTTTTTTTTTTTAAAAACCCTTTGAAAAAAGTACTTCCGATATCAAGGCTTTTTTGTTAAAAAATTTAAAAGAAATATAATAGTAATTAAAAACCTTAAGACAAATACAATTTTTTAGTTTTGCTTAAAAGCTTTTAGGAGAAAATATTATTTTTTTAACTTCTTGATAAGGAATTCATTTTAGTTCAGATTAATTTCTCAGCATTTTGTAATCTATAAGAAAACTAAAATAAAGATAGTTTTTGATAAACTAAGCTTAAGAAAGCTTTGGACAACTAATATCTTCCAGGAGCTGAAAATTACTATTAAAGCTATAAATATTGTAGGATCTTTTAAAGGTAAATATAAACTTCATTAATTTCTAAATGCTCTTAATCTTTAGCTATATTTTAAGCCCCATTCTTTTGTCGGCAACATAAAATATTTTTCAATATTATTTCCTTCATCTCAAAATCCTTAAATACATTTTAAGAAAAAGATTAAATCCTCATCATATCCCATTAAAAATTTCAAACTAAATTATTATCAAATAATTTACCCTTAAAACTGACCTACCCCCGTTAAAAAACAAGCAGACAACATATATTTTATAAACATTTAACAAAATGTTTCCGATATCCCTGTAAATATTATTTTCAGGCAAGTAAAGTGCATTTCGAAAAAAAATTACTAGATGGATAGATTTTCTTTTTTTATTTCTGTTTTCTACATATCCTAACAAATGATGCACGTGTTCATTTAGTAATAGACAGTAAAGGATAAATGTTGGTAGAAGAAAAAAACAAAAAAAAAAAAAAAAAAAAAAAAAATAAATTGAAGTATTACAATGCTAGCTGTCTCTCATTTATACTGATTTTTTTTTTTTTTTTCAAAATTTTCATATACAAGGTAGTAAGGCCTTGGAGGAAGTAATGAATTGAAAATTACAAATATCTCTGTGTATGTACATGTTTTGCGTCTATGTGTAAAAGGATTTTTTTAAAGAGAAGATTTATGTTGTGTTAAATATTAGAAATGTTATTGAAATTATTTGAAGCATGAAATTAAATATTAAAATTGACTGGATTTCAAACAACCACTAACTAATGTTTAGGTTTTTGTAATTTTATTTTAATTTTGTATTTAAAATTTCTTTATTTATTTCTTTTTTTTTTTTCGATGATAGCATTGAAAATTAGTTTGATTTATTGTTTAATTAACAAATATTTGCTATTTTGTGTTTTTATTTTTGAATTTTTTGTTTAAGCTTTTTTGTTAAAAGGTTTATGGTTTTATTTTTAATTATTATTATTTTTTTTTTTAATAAAATTGTTATTTTTGATAAAATTTTAGTTTTTGATTTATTCATGTGTAAAAATACAATCATTTTAAGTTTTAAATAACTTATAATTAAAAAGGATTTAAATTGGGCATTTTTTAAATATTCAAATTATTATTAAATAATTTATATATATAGTATATTTGAATATTACTTTTCTAATGAATGCGGTTTGTTAGAAAATATATATTTTAATATCATTAAAGTGCTTTCTATTTTATTTATTTGAAAATATTTGTTTGAAATTCCAATTTTTGGTAAAATATGTTCGCAAAAATTAATTAAATTGCTTCATTGTATAAATAAAAGTCTTGAGTTTTTATTTCTTTTCAAATTTTTTAATTAAATTTTTTAACAAAAAAGTTATTTGATATATTATAAATATACCTCTTAATTAATATTACTAATACGCAACACATCAAATTTATTAAATTAATCAATATTAATTAAAGTAATTAAATTCTGATCATTACGGTTTTAAATTTATACAATATTTCGTTTAATTCACTTTAAAACTAACAAGAGTTTCAAATTTTATTAAAATTTTAAATTTTAGAAAAAAAAAATAAAAAACTTTTTTTTAACTTAAAATATTTTTTTAAAAATTTTAATTTAAATTTTTTATACATTAAGGTGTTGAGATTTTATCTCTTTTAAAAATTTCCTAGTAACTTTTTTAATAATTAAACTATTTTTGTAAATGATGAATATTTTTCGAACTTTATTATAAATTCATCAATTTTAATTTTTATTCCGGCTCAAGTTCATAATTGTAATAATAATTTCTGTATTCTATAAGAATTATTACAAATATGAATAAAAATCAAAATCTATTAATTCATAATAAAGTTCGAAAAATATTCATCATTTACAAAAATTAATACTACAGAGGGCACGCTGTAACTTGTTTACTGATTGTATCTTGGAATTCTACTATAGAACCAACCAGTGTTGCCACCAAGAATGTTACAAACTACACATATTCTATGACAAAATAACACATCTCAATCAAAATTACACATCATTTTTTTTTTCTTAATATAAACGATATCAATTAAATATAACATTAGAAATAGTTTTCCCCTTAGAATTTTCTTAAAATAAAAACTTTGGGAAGTTACTTCGGATTTCTAATGAAATAAATTATTTTCATGATCTCCACTCATTACTTACTTCCTGTAAATCAATATTATTGAACGAAAATATTCACCATAATTTTTCTAATTAAATTCTAATTATAATTTGCTCAAACTCAAACAATTTGCAAATATAAACATCACTTGTTCATTTTATATAAAACTGATTTTTCTGATTGAAAAAGTATTGAATCAAAATGCCTCAACCAAAGTCATAGAAAAAAATCTAGAAGTTCAAGTCTCTTCATTCGCTCAGTAACAAAAAAATTACACTCTTTACACGTATTAATTTTCTCTGTAGAAAATTTTACTAACACATACATAAAGTGTGTGCACGCAGAGAAAAAATATGGTTCTGGTGACCATAAACTAAGAGCAACATACTATG
>MINK01185317.1:238-13812 GCA_001735545.1 Phormia regina
TTGTAAAAAAATAAAAACTATTTTATGAAATGATGATGAAAGTAGCATAAAAAAAGAGAAAAAATAAATTTATCCTTCGGTCTAATAAATAGAAGAAAAAAATGCTTGAAATATGAATGAAAATAAAGAGAAATTACAACACACATACACATAAATTTATCAAAATCAATTCAAAAAGGAAATAGAAGAGTAAAAGTACAACTTTTTGTTACTAGTTACTTTTACTAGTTACAAGATCCTGTGTTTTGTTGTTTTGTTTTTATTGTGAGAAAAAGTTATATACTTTTAAGAGAAAAACATTTGGAAACAAACAACAAAAGTGAATATTATGAAATATTATTGAAACAAAGTGACTAAAAATAATTATTACAAAAATATTTTATGTTTTCAAGATATTTATACATAATTTTTAATATATTAATAGTTCTCTAAGACTAAAATCTTAGCAGCCAATTTTTGAAATATTTTGATAAGTACAGTTAAGTATTTAATATTAAAAATAATAATTTTTTTAATTGTTTCAATGAATTTATGAAAATTTTTATTTCATTCAAATTTCATTGTAATACTTAATATTTGCTCTACTATTAATATTTTTGTTTTTTGATTTTATTAACCGAAAAAAGTTTTCATACTGAAAAACTAGTAAAAATCCTTTTTCCTTTTAGAAGATTTATTGTTTTTCCACAAACATTTTGAGGTTGTTCAACAATACATTTAAAAATCTCTAAATTCAAAGAAATTAGAATTAAAATGGGAATATAAGTTTGTTTGAATTGCAACTTTTTTTTAAAATTTAGAAATTATATAAAAATTATAAAAAATTCTGTTTATAAATTAAAGTTNAAATGATAGGGTGACTACAATACTACAACCTGTCATAATACGAATTAANCAAGACGATATCAAAATNTACTACCTTGAAATTGTAATCTAGTNCGATTTTAAGGNTGTTNATTTCTGTGTAATGCTCATGGTAAAAAAAAGGAAAAATTAATAGAAAAAATGAACGTTAAAAATATATGTTTGCGCTTGAACNTTGTCTANTTTCTATTATTTTNCTNATAATTTTAAATTANATATTTGAGCCAAATTACGTTCCCTTACGTTGTCCCGCTAGAGCCTTATCCTGCTTTTGACAGACAGACAGACAGATATTAAATCGACTCTGAATATATAAGGAGCGCGTTCGAGAAATCTTAAAACATATAATATACTACAACTTTGGTTTTTTGGAACACTTTTGTGTGTTCTTCAATATCTCTCCACTGGTCTAAGCTATGGACAATTTTGAAATTTAACCTCTCATGGTACAAAAATTTGTTATTTGTTTATGTTCTTGCTTTGGTACCACTCCAGGCTTCTTACCGTACTGACATTATATTTGTTTTCTAAGTTATTTTGCAGCATTCTTGTTTAGAACTCTTTGGACTTTATATGTTATCAACTCTGCATTAGCTTTAAATTTTCTCACTAAATAGTCGAAAGACCGAGATAACTCAGCAGATTTTCTATCAGATGTGCTTGGATTTCAATATCCTTCTAATTTTCTGACCTTCTCAATAGCATGTGATACTTTTTTCTCTCCGAAACAGGTTTTATATCTATCGCCAAATTCTCCTGATATTATTTAAAAACATTATAATCAGTTTGAGTACAGAAATTTAATTCTGGGGCCAAACAAATTTGGATATTTTTTTTTTATTTATTTTATTTTTTAATAATTTATAGCACAAAACTCTATTTTGTCACTCATTTTGATGAAAATCAAGACAAAGAAACGTGATTCTTATTAAAAATAATAACTGAAGTATTTTTCAATAATAACTAGATAGAAAAATTGTAATATTGACTCCGAAAAACGTGTTTTAAGATTTTCCAGATCACACTCCTTACTTTATTGGGACATAAATGACTTTTACAACAGGATGATTTTACATTTACGGTAGAGTAATGTGGACCTTAACCAGGACTAGGGTATCGAGGCTACAAATACAACAACACAACTTTTTGTCTCTCTCTCTCTCTCTCTTATGTAGTTGAAGTGTCAAACACAACTGATTAAAATACATTGCAAAATATACAATGTTATTTTTTGTTCCTTTATGTAAACAATAAAACATAAACAAATTTTGACAGATATCCGACACCAAAGCAAAATCAACTGGGCTGACGATTTTACCTGCTTAGGACTAAACAAAATCATAATTATTGCAATTTTCAATATTTTTGGATACAAATATTGATTTCTATTCCATTAATTTTTTAACTAATTAGCCAAATATTACAAAATCGGGTGAAAATGCTAGAATATATTAATAAAAATATTCTTCGCTTTACCAAATTTTCGTTAACAAATTGTTGTCTTATTATGCTGGATCAGTAAATAAACCCAAATATTATTTAAATATTAATAAGCTACATAAAATTTTGATTTTTAATTAATACCTACCTATTTGCATCTAAACGTTGGTATAAAAAACGTTTGTAAATCTCCAAAGAATTTTAATTCAAAAAATTATTGTTATTGCAAACATTATAGAAAAATATTTATGAAACTTTTTAAGCATTTAATTTACAAATAAACATAATACTTATATACAATCACCCCTCAACATAAAAGTTTTAAATTTTTGTTAACTTTTTGTTAAACATAAATAACACAACAAATTCTTTTCCTTTATTAAACACATTGTATGTTTTGGAAATAAAGCATATCTTTAATATCTTTTTATAAATCCTCAACAATCAGTGTATAATTGTGTGTGTATTTTATTTAATTTTATTTGATTTTTTTAAATATTGCACCATAAAACGTATAAAACTAAAAGCATCAAAAACTAACAGCCACCAAACTATACTCTAACTTATTTTTGTGGTCAAAATTTAGTGGTTATGTTCAGCAAGAAAAAAAAATAGAGATTTGAGTATTTTTTTATTTGCACATCATTCGTTGGTTTGAATGGCTTGTTTGTTTCGCAGTTTGCTCTTTGTTTTGTGTTAAAACAGCCATTGAAAACACTCTACATCCGTCTCCCGGATGTGTCATAAAAATTAATGATGGTCGACACTAACAAATACTATAAAAAAAAAGAACCAAAAGACTGACAAGAAAAAAATAAACGAATCATTCACATACATACATATGTATATAAAAATGTATGTACATTCCACAATGTATTCATGTATAAAAATTGTATTTTGTGGTTGTACATCCACAGCAACATACACACGCACACTTTCATTCATATCATAAAAGAAAAAGTTAACAACAAATATTTACTCATGCCGCAATCTGAAAAGCACAAACTTTAACAAAGTCCGGGAAAAATGCTATTAAAGGGAATAATAAAATTACATAATTAAGCACAGATTTATTGTGCTTCTTTTTAAGCAATTGTAATAATTAGAAACTAAATCAACAATTTAAGTGATAAATCTTTTTCTGGAGATTGTTTATAAGATTTAAAGGACTTATATGAAATGAGTATAAAATCGGATATTTAATTGTTAGAGATTTGTACTTTTAGTTAAACGGCATATAAGATTATGTGTGCTGCTAAAAATAGACATTTTATAAGAGATAAAAAATAAATAAAAAATATCTTTTACTAGAATTTTGCTGATCCTAACAATTGTATTTTGTTTTAATTACATTGTCGGTGTGCACACACAGCAATTTCTCATGTCGCAATTTTAACATTTTAGGCGAATGAGGTAAACGGGTTTGCAGCAAGAAAAATTACTTTGTATGAACTACAATAAATTTTCCAAAATTGTAAAATTCATTATAATAACTTTTTCCCAATTAAAGGTTGCTGAGGTATAATGCGTTTGATATAACATTGACAATTCACTGAACAAATATGCTGACCTTTGTTTTAAACTATTTATACTGTTCGACTCATTACCACTTCCCGGATCGATTTGTTGATATCCGTCCGTCGTTCTTGCTGGCAAATTAGCCAATTAATAAATTAATAAATGTATAAATAAATAAATGAGTATTATGTATACCAATTTTAGTGACTAGACCCACAAAATTGGTCATCTCGGGTATGTAATTAAAACAAGCGTGAATATTACATTCGGCTTGGACGAATCTATATACCACCATTAACTTTTTTCAGCATTACAATGGTCCTTGAACTATTTTTACATTTGTTCGTTGACATTTCACATTATATGGGAGATGAAACCCTTAAACTATATGTACAAAGCAAAAAAGGAACTAAAAAATGGCAAAAAAAAAAAAATCATGAATTTAACATTGCGTTGTCATTGGAAAGAAGTAGTTAATGGTGAAAAATAGCTGCAGAAGTTCTTTTTTTAAATCGATGGTTGTCATTGGTAGGATGTTCTTCTTTTATACTTCTTGTTCATTACTTTTGAAGTACTTTCCTTTAAACTACGTTTATAAAATTTTTAAGTAAAATTCCGCTTTAGCTTTATTAAGTTAAAATAAAACAAAGCACATATGTTGTGCTTTGTTTCACTTTTGAAAATGTGCTATTTGAAAGCTCTTGATCTTTTTTTTTTTTCGTTTTGTTGGAGAGATGTACATAAGCAATAAAGTATTAATTGAAGCAACAACCTGTATCTCCAGTATTAAGCCCATAACTTGTTTGTTCATTAACTGGTTTTGGCCACTTCCAATAACAAATAAACCTTATGTAACATAAATATATCAGCCACATTACGTCCTCTCAGATTCATCACATTCAGACTCTATCCTGTTTTCAACAGACAAACAGATGGAAGGACATCGCTAAATCGAGTCATAATTCATAAAATATGAGCTTTTAAATGATTTGTTCGATATGTTACAAACGAAATGATAATAATTCCTAAGCCAACAGAGCAACGGTTCTCAAATAGGGGTCCGCGAAAATAGACAAAAGTTAAAACAGGTGGGTGAAATTCAGGAAGATCTGTACCTTTCCGGTATGGGTTATTAGTATTGTTTTCTATGTTCAAATCATCTCTGTTAATATACCTTTTAGAAAAGTCTAACTTTTGTGTATGTTTTTCAAAATATAAGGACAAAAGATATTATTTTTGTAATTAAAGACATTTAACACAAATTTTCTTTATCCAATAGATGTTTGTTACGTTAAAAATCTTGAACAAGAACTTGAAAATTAAGGTACTTAAATTTTCAAAAGCAAAAAAAAAAAAAATATTTAAAATCGTACATGAAACAAAAATTTGGCAAGTGATAAAAAATTTTACATGTCAAAAGTATCCTACTTTAAGCCTCTTAATTGAATACCTGAGGGAATACCTGTTGGATCCCCATACCATTATAAACACTTCTGCGACGCCTATAGATATGTCCAAGGATTTTCAGTTCTGCCACACTGTGCAATGGTATCTATAACTTTTTTTATATATTCGCTCTTTAAGAATTTTATTCATAGATAACATCCTGTGGAGAAAAATTGTTAACATGACTTTAAAATTCCGATTTTACAAAACTTTTACTTCGAAAAGAAGTTTATAGCTATAAAAAGAAATTATAACCCAAGTGTTCTATTTATTTTTGAAACAAAAGCAGAGAATGATATTAAATATGCTCTATCCGAAAAACGCTCTCAAATTAAAGATCTCATGAAACAAAAATAATGTTGTAAATTATAATATTATTTTTTAAATATTTTATATTTACATAACACTTTATCTGATTTTTATAGTTGTATTGGTTCTCGATTCCAATACAATGATTAAAAGGGTTCGTGAAGCAAGATATTGTGAGAACTTGGAAATACAGATAAGAGTTTCATTATCAATATATATATTTTTATGAATTTGAAAATGCCGTTTTTTGAGATATTAAACTTTAATTTTGACCTTTGAACTTTCGAAGGATATAAATATTTTACTTGTCCTTTTAGAGTCAATGCGTTTTACTATTAAATGAAAAAATAAGAATTGTGCATTGGATATTTAGAAGTTATGAGCTATAAAGTGTGATTACTTTTGGAAAAATTCAACCGCTTTTTGTTTTTTGAATGATATTTTTGGAACAGGGAGATTCTTTGCTCAGAAAAATTTGCGATTTGAGTAACATCTACAATACTTAATACCTGTAGCGAATTTGAAATCGAAGATATCAAATCCGAAAATGTCTGTTTTTTGTCCGTTTTGATATCGAATCACTCAATTAGGAAAGTTGAGGATCTTAATATTTATTTATTATTTTCATTTATTCAGATTTTTAACGCCTATAAAAATATTTGAAGTCAGATGGGAATCAAAAATTTAGCCGATATACAATATAGATTT
The DNA here is from genome assembly GCA_001735545.1 of Phormia regina. Taxonomy (NCBI): domain Eukaryota; kingdom Metazoa; phylum Arthropoda; class Insecta; order Diptera; family Calliphoridae; genus Phormia; species Phormia regina. The sequence goes on from MINK01185317.1 coordinate 6,524, forward strand.
ATTTCTAAAAATGTTAGTTTCTGCTCTACTGTGCGCTGTGTCTTGTGCTCCATATATAGCACTTTTCTGCTTTTTGATGAATATACTAAATTTGTTATACATTTTTTTTTAAAACAACATGTATTGTTCGATTAGCACTATTGTTCGATTACAAAAATAAAAAGAAAAGTCCTAAAAGAAAGATTTCAATAGAAAATGTAATGAACTATCAAATATACACAAAATCCTTGTTTATTGATAGCAAAACAATTCAATAAAAAAAAGAAACATATTATATGAAATCATTTGTAAGTATATATGTATATCGTTTCAATTAACAACTGTCAAAGGGACTGCTGTCATTTAAGATTCTATTAAATAATAAATGATTTAAGGTTAGCAAATAAATACTTTTTTATGGGAAAACATTTTTTCCCATTTTTTAATATTTTCATAAAAACAAGGGTTATAGGGTGTTAAGCAACTTTTAATTACAAATAGACTATGAAGTGGTTATCCTTATTGTTCATTTCATAGTCTGTCAACACATAAATTAGGTGCCATTAAAAATCTAGTTTTTCCTTAAGTAAAGAAGAACAAAATGTTCACTTAATAAATTAGGGAAAATAAACTTCTAACATACACACCCATTTTTATAGTTATACCAATTCAAATCAAAATACATTACAAATATTTATGTGAACATTTGTTTATTCAGCAACCGGAAGTAACACCCATACTCTCATTCATATTTAATATTTTTGTGTAAATACTCTACTGTAAACAAAAACACGCATTGTTGTATGGTGTAAAATGAAATATAAAAAAATAAAACTTTTCTTGAATAATAAATGAATAGTCAGTCTATGAATGATATGTTGATAAATGAAATTTTAAAAGGTTTTTAATGAAACAATTTCAATTCACATCCAATTCATTGATTTGTTGTGAGGGTTTAAAAGCAAAAAAAAAAAATGTATTCTACTTCTTTTTAGGAATATTTGTTATATGTGATTACAGCAAACAATTAAAAATTAATTTAAAACATATAGTAGTAATTGTAATTATTATAATAAAAATATTAGACTTTAATATTAAACTGGAAATTTATTTAAAACTAATTAACATTCAAATAGAATTTCGTTATAGAAAATAAATTATTTTGCATTGCAAGTCGTTTCATGTAATATTTTACTGTTTCCATCTGTGGGTTTTTTATCATTCGTTTCACACATTTGGATTTATTATTTATTGTTAGAAATTGAATTATAAATCTATCATATGAGTACATAGTTTTGCCAACTCAACTCATACAAATTCAATTCACGGACATTTTGTGATTTAGTATTAAATAAATCAACTTCGAAATAGTAGCAATGATTTCAGTTCAATTTGTGAACCTGAAAAATTTAATTGTTAAATATATTTTTTTCATAGCTTTTTTTAAAACTTTTTGATGAAATCTTTTTCGATAAATTAAAAACCCATAAGAAAATTAAAGAAAATCAAATAGATTTTTGCAATGTAGAATATTTGCATCAATTTTTGGTAGGCACAACAACAAACACATGGAATAATATTTTGCACAAATTTTGCAATATTGTCAGAATAAAAATTCTAAAAGTTGCAATTTTTTATGCTGCCACACTGTAAAGATGTGCAAATAGTACAAAAAAAAATCAACTGTAAACTGAAAAACCCCACTAACAATTTAAATTCAATGTAAAACGAAATGAAAAGCTATAGTCGGCCAAGCCTGACTATGTGATACCCTATATACCATTGCCTATGTTTACCAAAATTGAGTGTAAACTAATAAATGTTAATGCTTGACATTTTTAGTGATTCCCTAAATTGGGCTTAATATGTGTCAGTGGTCAGTTATAGACCGATCTACATAAAAATTTGCTCTATCATTTATTCTTATAAAAATGTTATTTGTGTCGAATAATAAGTTGATACTAATATTTTTATTGGTCAATTATGGGCCGATTAGGCTTACATAAAACGTATTTGAGATAAATTTAAATTAAAAATTGTTATTTTTAGGGCATCTTTGAGTGTTAAAACTAAATTCCAGGAGGATCATGAACAAATTCAATAGTCTTCGTCCTTGTGCTATACGCTTTACACCCAACCAGCCGACTACACGGACATCGACTCAGAAAATGACTCTGAGTGGAACGCTATAATTTAAGGTGGGGGTAGGACGAATTTTTTTTAGGTGACTTTATCAAATTTTTAAAAAATTGGTTGCTCACGTTAAGTTTAAACAGGGTTGCGAAATTTTGAGGTGAATAACTATAAAATGTTGCATAGGGTTGTGAAATTTTGAGGTGAATAACTATAAAAGCATTTTTTTGCTTTCGTAACTAATATATCATTTTTTTCGTTCAGAACCAAAAGTTTTTAAAGGAATTGAATTTTAATTTCTTAAATTATTGTTTTTTTCGCGACTTCAACTTCTAAAAAAATGTGCGAAGAACAACAAATTTAATTTAAATTTATGAAACTACATCTATACAACATTTGTATGGACCTGTGTTTGTGTCAGAGTAGGAAAAATTTGAATTAATTTTTTAACCCTAATTTTTAAAACGAACGATTTTTTGTACCACTATATATAATTTTTTTGCACACATATTGTTTTTTTTTTCATATTTTGCACATCACTGTACAGTGGGAATACGGAAAACGGTTTGAAAGCATAAATAGCAACCTTTCTCATCATTACCATATATTGTAAAAATTGCTTTTTTTCTTGATTAATTAAAAAAAGTAAGTGAGTTTATTTTTAAAAAATTGCTGAAAAAGTTTTTAAAATTAAAGAAGAAAATTTTAAATTTAAAAAAAAGAAATGAAAATTGCATTTGCTATCCGAATTTTCCCCTACCTTGAAAATAGTGTTTCGTTGAATTCTTAAAGATTTTTCCTTTGAATTATGTGAGAAATTATTTTTTTATTATTTTTTAAATTTAAGATATGATTATTTTTGTGTAAAAACAAAAGTTTTTGTATTCAATTTAAAGTCTTAAGTTCAATAAATGCTCACAGCTAAGTGAAATGCTCACAGCTAAGATAATTTTTTTTTTTAACTCAATATATTGTATTTTAAAATGATTATTATATTATATTCCACATTATATAAATATCTTAATATTTTTTCAAAATATATTGCATTTTACATAAAGTGTTTTGTTAAGATTTACTTGCACGCTTTGACTCCATAAGACGAGTTATGAAACTATGTTTATTACAAGACTCTTTGAACTTTTGGACTTTAGAAATATTAAGTTATTTGTCATTTCACTCTGTTAACCTTTAAGTTTAAATTATAAAAAAAACTAAATATAAAAATGTCATGAAATAGCTTTTGCACTTTTAATATAATTAAGTTTTAAAATTACTCAAGAATGTGGGATGAATAACACAGTTTGCAATGTATGGGATAAAATATTATTTATTTACGAAAATAAAAAAAAATGAGATTTAATAGGGATATCGTTTCAATACAGAAGAAAATAAAATATAAAATCAATTATTAAATACGTTAGTTAATTATTCACTTAATTAAAAACTTTTTTAAATTTGCACCTTTCACTAAAACGATTATATTTATTACTTAAAACTTAAAAAAAAAAACAGGAAAAATTTTCCAATGAAAAAAATAATTAAATCAATTAAGTTGATGATTGAATGAATTAAATATTATTTTCGGTGTATAAAAATTAAAACAGCGAAGTTTCTAATTCTTCTAATTGCAAACAATATTGATTAAAGTTAAAGATTTTCTAAAAGATGTTGAAGGTCGTCGAGGAAAATCAACGGACTACTTTTTTTGCAGTACAAACCAGAGTAGGAAGAACGATAATTTTTTTATTCGTTCGGAAAATAATTTTTGTCACTGAATTTAACTGTAATTTTTTTAAATAAATTTTATGAACGTTACTTAAGTTTTTAATCCAATTTCTCCAAAATTGCTCTTGAAGTAAATTATTTTGTTTGCCTGTTTTTAATATAAATACAATTATTTTCATTTATATATTATTATTTAAATTATTTATTTAGTTTCAATTATTCTATTAATTTTCAGGATATGCACACAAAGAATGTGATTCAAATGGTGAGTGGTTCAAACATCCCTTAACAAACAAAACCTGGTCAAATTATACAACGTGTGTGAATTTAGATGATCTTAATGTAAGCATATTTTTCATTTTGTGCACTTTTGCTATTTCAAACATTAATTTATATTTTTTCTTTTTGTTTATTTTAGTGGCAACACAGTATAAATCTCATATATGAAATTGGTTATGGCATATCGTTGGTGGCTATATTATTATCTTTAGCTATATATGGTTATTTTAAGTAAGTATGATGTGTAAGAGCACATTATTTAAATTTATTTTCAATCCATATAGTATAGAAATATAGTTTTTCATTAAACTATAATGATGTCTTTATTATACTGGTAGACATTTTACAATAGTATTATAAAATACAAAAACATATAATTGAGTGGAAATCAATCAATATCCTTTTGACATAAAAAAATACACACATACACAAGCAGAACATTTTCATTTCCTGTTTTTAAATGAAAATAAGGATAAAGGAGCATTTAAGTTATGTCTGGCGGCAACATAGATTTCTTTAAAAAGAAATTCATCTTGGTATTTAGTTATTTAATTTTATTTTTAATCTTCTTGTACATTGGAAATTTTTTGAGACCAAATACATTTAAGTTTAATTAAAATATTTTCATGTCCATAGGCATTTTTGATTATAATGGTATTTAACACGTGTAGTATTTGTATTACAGCTATAGTGAGTAGTGGACAAATTTTTACATATCGGTCTAACAGAAGTTATTTGATAATTGAATTTATGATATGCTGATAATTTTGCTACTCAGATGTTTCCTTTGAATTATATCAGTACTTTTTCGGGTATGCAGCACAATTATTGGAAATGTTTCATTATTTCTAAAGAGAACAATAAAATAAAAGTTTATTGATCACATTATTTTTTTAAAGAAATAGTAAAATTTTAACTACGATAATATTCAATTGTAAGGAATACATTATTTAATTTTTAGGCATAAACGAATACATACACAGAAAAAAATAAAACTAGACTTCAATTATGAAATTGTTTATATTAATTAATTTTTAATTGATTTTGCTCCATTTATCAAAATGGTAATATTTTGATTTTATTATTAAAACTTTTTCTTACTACTTTTTCTCATTATATCTATAATGAGCTGAAAATTGTTGAAAATTGAGTTAAATTGATTTTATTTCTATATACTTCTCGACTCCAAATTTACTTTCTTAGTCGATTTAAATGCGACAAAGCCTATCAAATTAAGTCATGAGAGGCATATTATTTCTCTTGATCCTCATACAAATGACTGCCCGGAATAGAGTTTTAGAACTTGTAGGAACCTTAAAAATAATAATATTTTAACAAAATTTGGCAAAATATATTAGTATAAAAATCGGTCCATGATTGATTATAGATCTCACATGAATCCTTCTTCCGCTAATAACTTTAACGTGCATAAATCCCATAAAAATACTAATATCAATATTCGTGTGTTTTATTTTATTCTTAATAAGAGTATAGGTCCACAAGGTATTTTTGCTTCCAAAATATAAGGCCTGGAAAGTGTAGAAAAATTTGCCTGGATAACAATTTCAGATTTTTTTTGGCCTTAACTTAAGTTTTCTTTATGTAAAAACGCAACATTGGATTAAAAATTTGGATTAAATTCGATAAAAGTTATTTTCCGAACGAATAAAAAAATAACGTTCTTCCTACTCTGGCTTGTACTGAAAATATAAATAAATAAATAAATAAATAAATAAATAAATAAATAAATAAATAAATAAGATAGAAAGAAAGAAAGAAATAAAAAATAAATAAAAGTATACATCGTTTCTAAGAAGTATAATTTTTGTCTTATATAAGACAAAATTTATTCAATATTTGAATTATGCATCTCTCATCATTTAAAAAATCTATTATTTGTTTCAAATATGTTTTATATAATTCTTACGGCCTGTCCCACGATGTCGAACGAAAAATTCGTTTCGACAATTTATATTGAAAACAACAAATAAATTTAAAATTTTGTTATTGTTTCCCATATATTTCGATCGACATCGTGGGACAGGCCGTTAATCTTATTAAGATTTATTGTAATTTTTATTATTATTATTTTTTTCATATTTATAATTTCCAAACGAACCTTTCAATTTTAACATCAACATCTCAATGGTAATTAGTATTCGTTACTGAAATTTAATTAAGTACGAGATCAGCAGCACTTCATTTATCTAATTATTTGTACAGTATAAAGACTAAATATGTACATGATTTGCCATTTAATTAATTTCTTACTTTGTATTACTTGCGCAAAATACTGATTAGACTAGAATCTGACTTAACTGAATACATGTGCATTTAAACGTGATGATGATGACAAAAATTGAAGTAGCATCCTAGTATCCTAAGAAAATGTTGAAAAATATATTAAATAAAAACAACTCATCTACTGACATATAACATTTAATACTTAGTTTAGGTTAATCATATTTTCTAGTTCGTGATGGAATTACTTTTGTGGTCAGCTTTAAGTGGTCTAATACTTACAAATGAAAAACAATGATTGTAGTGATTGTAGGCTAAAACAGACTAAAATAATTAGGTTTTTGAAGTCAAATAAGACCACAAGTGATGATCGTAATAGACTTTATTCAGTCAAGCATGGAAACAATATTCATATATTTAAAAATGTATAAAATCTTTTAATTTTTTTTTTTTAAAATATTAATGTATATATATGTATGAATATATTTTACATTCAGTCCCACTGTGCATTATTATAATGTATTTAGTATTTCTTTAACACACTAACATACTGACCATATGTAGGAATTTCAACATACATATACTAATATCCTCGCATTATTCAACCACATAATACTTGTATACAACCACCTACATTTACACACACAAGTATGTGTCTGATGTCTACCACTACTTATATCCTGATGTTGAAAACGTGTTGATATAGTTAGAAAAAAAGGTCAAATGTGCACTATCAGCTAAATAAAATTAAAGAAAATAAAACACACTGTAGTTAAAAATAAAAAAAATCTATACAATATACGAGACACATTTAGTTATTTCTGGTATAAATGTCAATGTGAAATATTTCTATATAGACATGACATTTTTTGTTTTTTAAATGTGGGTTTTAAAAACATATGTATGTATTTGAAAATATTCTCAGAAAAAAA
>MINK01185328.1:0-12308 GCA_001735545.1 Phormia regina
GTTCTTTAGTGGGTTGCATTTCCGTGGGATAGGGTAATGATGCCAGTGTCTGTAGTAGTGTGTTTGTATAGGTATCGATTAATTCATCGCGATTATGTTTTAAAACATCCAATTGAACGCTAGTGTTTAAGAAATAGTTGACATCGAAACCTAGGCTGCCATAGAAGCTGAGCTGAAAGTCGATCTGTAAATGGTATGGGAAAGTTTTTGGAATTAGATTATATGACATACATATATAAACAAATAAACAATGAATTTTTATTTAATGTTATTAATTTAAAACAAGTCCTACAAATAAAAAAATAACGTTTAATTTCTTCAAAATAAGTGATAAAAGATGGAGAAATATTTTTTTGCACTATACACACTAAATTATTTGGAGGTTTTGCACTGTATGTACTGTATTACGGTCTTTTTACTATATACACATAGGAGGAATAACTGATTATTTTAACACGGTGATGTCATTAGAGACAACTATTTTCAATATCCCTGCGGAAAACTAATGTCAATTGCATTAATGAACCGGACCCTCAGTACCAGTTGAGTACCAATTGACTCCTAACCTAAGTACCAGTTGAGTACCAATTGATACCTAACCCCAGTACCAGTTGAGTTCCAATTGACACCTAACTCGTTACATAAGTTCCAATTGAGAACCAGTTGACACAAACACACTCAATATTTACAGTTAAGTGCCAATTAATAATATGCTCTTTAAGTGCGCACTTAGCAACTCGCGCGAAACAACAATCAGTGGCTGAGTGGTTAACGCTGAAGACTATAAAACAACATGGAACACTGGTTCAATTCGGGGTAACGCCAACGACATTAAAGAAAAATAATTATATTTTATNNANGTAATAATAAAAAATGTTTAAAANGTAAAAACATACCNAATTTNTATNAAANATTTTNNTATATTAATCNANANTGAANNTGTCCTCTAGGACCAGNACNGTNACCTATCCNGCNACCNGNCCCAANGGGCTAATTAGCCANCTCCAATGACAACNCCATGTAAAAGTGACAGGTTCTTCTCATATAAANTTCNGGAACTGGAACCGGTNACTAGCCCTGAGAACCTGTCACGTGACTANTTTTGAACCGNTTCTCTTTACTCTAGNGATATTATNACTGTCTTTATAAGAACTNNTTACTATTNAATAACTCATTAAGTATTGCAAANGCCATTATTAGCAAACTGAATAGTGACTAGTACATTATCGNTTNAAAATTANNAGAAAAATTATATATATTTTTAAATTTATTTATTGAAAACATNTATTCAAATTAAAGNTTATAATTTTAAAGTGAATTGTCGAAATGAAATTTTCATTCGACATAGAGAAAGAAGTAATCAATATATTCTCACCCTTTAGTCCCTCTAAAGGTATATCATGTTTATAATTTAAATGAAAAGATTGATAAAAAAATAACATTTTCAAAAATCTGCTATCAATTAATTGATTACATATCAGGTTAAGAGTAAGCAGTTACTAATATACTTTCATGTAATGCAGACAGTATGTTGTTATCATTGAAAAGTAAGTAATCCGTAACTACACGTTATTACCAAGTTTTTGCTGGGATATTTTATTTATTCTAGTTCAATAACATTTTGTGTTTTTTTATATTTATATTTTTTCTAAATATTATTTCTTTGATTTTATTATATTTTTTTCATTAATATGCTTCACATCGACGATATTTAATGTACTTTTTTTTAGAAATTTTAATTTATAAAACGTGTTCACTTTTGTTTATATCATGGTTAACATTCAATTCTAAAATGTAAGAGTATTTTAGCGGTAACAGCGGTCTAGTAAGATTAATATAAACTTTTGCATAGGCATAGAGGAAGAGTTTATAATTTTATTTGAGCTTACAAAATGACCGCCCCTCCTAGAAAGGAATATAAAAATTCGAGACATAAAGGGGTTTGCCAACGACTTTTCCCGACTGGTAATAAATTTGAATTTGATGGGGAAAATGAGCAATTTTATCACTTCATATAAGAATGCTTTTTGTTTTTTGCACTTACGACATTTTTGCGATTAGGGCTCGATATGCTTTTATTAAAATATTGTTTTTAGAACATAAACTTCAGTCTTGTTGCTTTTCAATGATGAAAAGGTATCCAGTAAAGTTGTTCTTTTTTTACGAAACAAAATATGAAAAACATTTCATGAGAAACCAAATTATTCTTAAAATGTAAACATCTGCTCTAAAAGCATTAAATATGCCTTAAAAATAACAAAATGTGCTATAAATATGCACAAACAATTGCCAAATGCAGAAATATGCCGTTATGGGTAAAATATGCAAAAATATGCATTAACAAATCTATGCCAAAGTGATTAATTTGTTATGTAAGGAATAAATATTTTATCAATGGTTTCATTCAACGCCAAGGAAAATACATGCAAATGCATACTTTTGGTTTCCCTGCTTATAAGTTGGTCATTCCACAATCTACATCGGAGTGCAAAAAAGTTGGTATTTTCTAAATCCAAGTAAGATAAATGGCGTTTCCGATAACAGAGATATATAATATATATCTCACACCATGGGAAATCCTTTCGTGAATTTTGCGAATTCAGAAATATTGGTTTATAAATGGTGGAGATATGCTTAAAGTCGGCTTTTGAGTATATGAAGCTTCGGTTTATGTTCGTTTTATTTTAAAGAGCTTCGGAAATTTGTTTCTGAATTTTAATTCTGAAAAATTAAAAGAATCAGTTTAATAATAACTGTGAAAGGATTTTAGTTGTGATATAAATCGGTCTTAAATATTTTTACAACATTTCGGGTATTTGAATTTGTATATTAAGCATTGTAATCTAGATTATGTGAAAGTATAAAAGCATACTTTAAGGCGAAATATTTATTTGACGTTAAGATGGTGAAGGTTATAAGAGATTTCAGAATGTAGCCTCCAACTTGTTTTTTTGCGAAAAAGATTTTTATTACAGATACAATGTTTAATATTTCACCAAAAGCCAAATTGACTAAAAATTTTACTTTAATTCCAAATATCGGAAAAACTATTAACTTCATTTTAAAATTCAAGCTTATGCATAGTTTTGGTTATATAAACTATTTTGGGAGCTTAAAAAACTTAATTTCAGCCCCTATTGCTCCACTCCAGATGGGCAAAATTTAAAATTTTAACTATTCTCTTATGTTTAAATCAATAATCCATAATTGTTATTGTTTGTTGGTAATGTTTGGAATTATTAATAATTAGGTACCAGCGGAATGATAATTATTTTTTCTAATACAAAACGACACATGATCTCTTTGGTTTCGTTAATCACCCATATCACGTAAATTTTCGTCCGGAATCCGCACCTTTTTCCCAAAAATTTAATAGAATATCTACCAACTATAGAAGAAAAATCCATTCGTATTTGAGCATATATTTTAAATTTGAAAAAAATTGCCTGCTTCAAAGAAAAAAAAAATCATGGCACTTTCATTAAAAAAAAAATTGATAAGAATATAATTAAAATTCCGGGGGAATAAAATGTTCGCATTTTTGGCGATAAGGGTTAAAGACCAATCATTATTGGAGCAGATTAGTGGCAGATTGCAGCATCATCAACCTCCATGTTAAGTTTAAGTAGGTTTTTAACCTTCATCAAAAAAATCGTTATATGGATAAATCTGAAGGCCATTTATGGCTAAACTTTGTGACCAGTTTTACTCCAGGATGTAAAATTTTCGTTCCGAAAAAGATTTCAAATTACCGAAAGATGTTGAATTTAAAAAAAAAAAATAAAGATTACATTAACCCAATATAAGTATTAAATGAACGATACGGATCTCTATACTGATCCGGTATAAAATTATTAGAAAATATCTTTTTGAAATTTTAATCCTGTAATATTATATTTATTATTAATTATAAACTTTATATAAACGATTTTTTCTTAACATTTTGTTCCACAACATTTAAATAAAAACTTTTGATATAATGCAGGTACTCATAGCTTTTATATGATATACATATTGGGTTAATATAAATTTGGTAAATATTTTTTGAAGTTGCGTATTTTTTTAATTTTTTAAATCCTGGATAAAAACTAAGTACGTAGTTTTATCCTGTATGAGCTCTTATTTTGATACATATATCGATTTTGTTTGTGTGTAAAAATTTTTTTTGGTAAATTTTTCCTTGATAAATATTAATACTTACAAATCTCACTTCAGTAGGCCCATTACTATCATTCTCTGCTCCGTAACGAAACATTAAATTATTCACCCACAAATCGCCATGATTTAAAACATTCAGTTGACCTTTTAAAGGATATACAGATTTTATAACGCGTTCGGTGAAATGAGCATAATAATTATCTAATTTTTGTATAGTATCCAATTGTATTTCTGAATCGTTCTTAAGAATTTCAATAAGTTTTAGAAATTGACCACCAAATAGAAATTTAAAAGCTTCAGATTTACAAGAATCCATATTTAATAAACCAAAAGGATAACGTTGCAAGATGTTGGAAAATAGATTATCATCCTGAAATAAAAAAAAGAATAAGAAAAGATATATATTCTTATCAAAATTTAATTAGCAGTGGAAGAGATTATTGAATAGATTTATCTAGGCCCGTCTGATTTTCAGTTTGATCAGCTGATTCTGATTCTCATACTCTTGTCACCTTTAAAACTACCAACCCGTATTAAACAATATTCACCTAAATCAGTTAAATCATTACTTACCCTTTCATTTAAACTTAATGATGCAGCATGATATTGAGCCAATTTTTGTAAAACCATTAAAGAATGATTTTTATCTAAACCATTTTGACGACTTTCTACTTTAAACCCCAAAGGGTTAAGATTTTGAAATACCAAAGTTTCTATAGGATTAGAAACGTTGTAAATTAGTCTAGAAATAATAAATCAACATTAAAATTCTGCCTCTTTTATTTTCTTTCTAATTATTAGGTTCTTACCTTGGTCCCAATATAAATTCCTTATCCTTAATTTTCACTAAAGTCTCAATTTTTGATAAAATATTTTTATAAAAATATAATTCTCTATTGTAGATTTTCAAATTTCTCAAAACCATTTGTTTTTGTTTCGGCATACTTTTGACCACAAAATTTTCTTTTTGCTCTTCGGCATCACCATCTAATAGTTGATATTTTACTATGATTTGATAAATATCACTACAATAATTTTCACCAGATCCTTCCACTAAAGTTGTTATCACAAATTCATTTATTATCACTTCATTACAACATAAATAATTTTCCAAAGCAGTTTGTATAAGTTCTTTATCGATATATTCAGGAGTTGCTGGAGTTTCTAAACTGGCCATTGTAATTTGCGTTTTAAAATCTATGAAAATACTAAAAGATTTTGTTACAAATCATGTGTATTTATAACTAGCGACTACTATGGTTGACTATTAATTGTTTATAATCATTGTAATGACATTTTGCTTTGATTTCTTTTTGTTTTTGCTATATATGGGGTTAAATTGTTTGACTTTTGATGGTTTAATTTGTTTGTTTCTTTTTGATTTTTCTTTTATTCAAACGTATATACCGACATGATTTTAATAAGTTATTTAGAATTAGGATTAATAGACTAGATTTTTTTTAGATAATCTCAATATTTTTATTTAAATTGAAAGAATAACAAATCAATAATGTATAAGACTTTATATAATTATTTATATCAGTTTTACACAGTTGATATCTGTATATAAGGACTGCGCACGAAAAAAATCTGTACATGCAAATCTGTTTATTGAAACTAAACCAATGGATGAATTGCTTTAATGTGATATTTTTATCAACGACCTAATTACTTTGTATTGGTTTTTAAGAAAATATCTATAACAGCCCAGAAAACAGTAGATACAGTGTCCTCTCTTACAAAAGTTAGAAATATTTTTCAAAGGCACTCATTCACGTTTTTTTGAAGTCCCTTTTTCTCGCATTTCTTGAGAATTTTGATACATGACATTTGTCTGTCCTAATCCCTTAAGCATATGCAAGCGGGATCCAGCTCAAAATTTTGGGGGAGAAAAATAAAATGATTTTCTTATCTTTTTCCTTCAATTGTATGATTTAGAACAGAATTTTTATTAAGCGTTTTTATATTGGGGAGGGAAATTTTCTTTTTTCCCTCCCCGTGGATCCGCGCCTGAGAATATGTCGCATATTCTTGGTTAGGAAGTTGAAAAACGTCATCCTGTTCGAATGTTTCATCGCCTATTAAACACTAAATATAATTATGAAAAGAATTCGACTGAATTCTGTTCACGTTATTTTTTCCTCCAAAATCTTACTTGCATTTCTAAAAGGTTTTTTGTTTTCTTATTTTACACGTCTTCAGGATAGGTTTCCCTTAAAATTTTTTGATAAAGATTCAAAGCAATCCTTTCTAGTTTGTCTGAATCACTTCTGAATCACTTCCATTCTGTGACTATGTATGAAGTTATGACCCATGAATCTGCATTTTGTGACAATTGCTTTATATGATCGATATAAGATTTATTGATAAATTTGAATTATTTGAATTATAATATTCATGTTTTTTCTTCAATTTCTATTTTAAGAAAAATTAGTTTTGCTATTGCTATGAAATTTAGCACACTACTAGTGAGCATAACTGTAATCCAGTTAACAGAATTATTTATTTTTCACCATATCAGAAGTTATAAGCCCAAGAGCATAAACGGATTTTTTTTGTACGCAGTCCTTAGTTTTATTAATGAATAAAAAAAAAAAAAGAGATATTAATTTTCACCGATTCGTTCGTTTATATGAAATTAAAGGAAAATATATTTTTAATATTTACTTAGATTAATAATTACTTAAAAATTTACTTAGATCTTGTGCAGAAGTTTTAAAGGATATATTCACTAGCGAAAAGCATTGCAAGCGTATAGATAGATCTTTAATTTTATTGTAGCTATGTTTTTTTTAAAAGTATCTTTCAAACCGAACATTTTTTGCAACTATTCTACGAAAAAGTTCTTATGCTCATAAGATTTTCTTATGAAATACGCACAGAGCAATAACATCTTTGCAGTATTGTCACTACAATAATATTATGTTCTCATTGTTAATTTTCATTAATTTGAATAACACTGTGATGATGATAACAATGTTTTTGTTCACGTTTGTTTCATTTAATGTTTACATTCAATAAACATTTTAATATAGTTGACTACAAAAATTTTATGCTAAAATAATATTTATATAGAAAAATCATTATTCTTAAACTAAATATTGTTATTAAACAAACATTAAAATTATTATTCCCATAACAATATAATATGTAAGTTTTTTTCCAAATATGGTTAAAAATAATTATAACTTGTTTGGCTTTAAATATATATTGTTTTTAATATTTGTTTTTCAACTTGATTATAATTCTCATTTATTTTATAAATGAATAAATATAAATAGACATCGTTTGGTTATATTCGGAGTGATTCAAACAATATATGATATTTATTAACTATATATTATTATTAATATTAAATAATATTCATGTCAACAGAACATTAAATGGTACAAATAAATAATTTATAAAAATTAGTTAAAGAAAAAAACAAAGAACAAAAAAGGAACTGAAAAGGTCATAAATTTAGCATTGTGTTGTCATTGGAAGGAAATATTTAGTGGTGGAAAAGAGCTGCAGAAATAATTTTTAACCTATGGTTGTCATTGACATAGTGTTATACTTCTTTTGCAGCAATTTCCCTAAAAATATTATTTTAAATAAAAATTCCGCTTTAACCTTATTGAAATATAATAATAATTTTTTTGGAATTAATGATTAAGAAATTCCAAATAAGTTTTAAATAAGCACTTTGTTCCACTTTTGAAGTGGTAGCATTTTTCTATATAATAACATAAATGTAATTTTGAAAAAGGGCATCATAATTACCACATTAACCGAATAATAATATAGTAAAATCGCATCATAACATAAGAAAATTAAATCATAATGTGATGAAATCGGACCATAACATGATAAACTAAATAATTAAATACAAAATGCAACTAATTGGATCATAATATCTTTAGAGTATTTTACGATCATAGTGTTATCATTATTATGTTTATCACAACCATATTTCTTTTGAAACATAAACAATACACTTTTTCAAAGCTTTGAATATGAAGCACTTGTTACCAACATGAAAGCATTTGAGGAAAATTTTATTTCGTAATTATTTTTGTTAAGAAAACCGTTGCGTAAAGTTATTACCTTTTGTTAAAAGTTTATAGGGATTATGATTAAGCGAAGGCAAAAAAATCTTGCGACTGTGAAGGAAAGAACCGACAAAATGTAGGGATGAAGAACTGGAAACTTTGCTTTTACGATCAAGACTTAGTGTGAACTTAATAATCACATATATAAATTCATTGCAAAATGCAATTTGAGTGCCACATGTGCTTTTGAAAGCAAAAAAAATTCTTCTTGTCTGGAAGTAGCTCTTTTTTAAGTATTACTTACTGGTGTACATTTAAAACTCACTTTGTATACCATTGTTTTAACGCTGTTAACCATAATATAAAAAAAAAATATTATTTATAATAAAAAAATCTTTTATTCTACTATATATTTTGTACTTTCTACACATCACTACTTGATTATATTAACACTACATATATAAAATTTTTACATAACATTTTCGATTCTTATTACAATTAAAATTCATCTAAAACACCCAATTCCTCAAAACGTTTAAGACTATATTTTAAATGATCAGTTAATTCTTTTCTGGCAAACATTTCTTCCAATTTCTTATTTTTATAATCTTCATTGGTAAAGGCTTCAATACTAGTATCACCAGAAAGTTCTTTAGGCAGTGTAACCATAGGCAAGAAACCAAAGAGAGCGAATAAACCATATAATTCTCTGGATCTTAGTTCATATTTCAAATCATCCAAAGAAGGTATATTTTCATAACGCATATAATCTAAGGTTTTTGAAAAACTTTTATAATAAATTTCTATTAATTCATTACGCTTTGTTTTTAAAATATCCAATTGAACACTGGTGTTAAAGAAGAAATTCAAGTCACAACCAGGACTACCAAAGAAACTTAATTGGAAGTCGACCTAAAAAACAAAGAAATAATTTGTATTAATACAAATTTTAAAGAAAAGAATTATTAACTTACAAATATAGCCTTGGTGGGCTTATTAGGTTCATTTTCGTCTTCATAGGCAAACATAAAATTATTGGTCCACATATCTCCATGATTAAGTACTGTGATGCGATCTCCCTCTTTGGGTTTACCTAATTTGTAGGTAATTTCTTTAAAGTTTTTGTAGTATTTTTCCAATTTATTTGAGATATTTTCATAACCCGTCCAGGTGCTTGACGATTTCACCAATTGTCCCAAATAACCACCAAACATTTGAAAGAATGTATCTGTTTTTAATACCGTTTCTTCGCACAGCATACCTTTTTGGAAACGTTTGGTTATGGTAGGATCCTGAAAAGATGTAATTGAAATAAATATTTAATTTATAGGGAATAATTAAAAAATAATATTAAAAAAATTCTTTCGATTTTTTTTAACACTTTGTGTAGTGCGTCGTCAAAAAATTTAATCTAAAAATAGATCAAAATTCTCTTTTCATTACAAATTTTATATTTTTTTTAATCCAAAAAGATATTATGCATATTTTTGGCGATTATGAAAAAATATGCATTTAAAAAAAATTTTTACGATAATATTGAGAACTGGTAATAAAGGGGTAGTCAAACAAATTGTATACAGGATCTAAGTACAGTTGTGGAAAAAATTATATGGTACAAATGTTTTTATAGAATATAAACTAAAGCAATTCATTAAACTTTTATTAAGTTATATTTTATTTAGGTTATATTTATTTTTTTTTATTATGTTATATTTCTAAAGATAAAAAGAATCACGATAAATGTTTCGTTTTTAAACTAATAGTTAGAAATTTTAAAAGGAAATTTTTATATGGTACAATTAAAGAATATGAAAAAAAAAAAAATTGCAAGAACTTAACGTAATTCAGAAATATATAATTTTAGTAATTGGTATGTCCTCCTCGATTGACAACAACATCATTTATAGGAAGTGGCATAGAGTTTATTAATTTATGGAAATCATTTTTGGGAATTTCTGTCCATTTCACAATTAAAGCTTCTCTAAGCTCTTTTAAAGAACTATAAACTCAACCATTTTTATAAATTTCATGGCTAAGTATTCCCCAAAAGTTTTCCACTGGATTTAAATATGGACTAAGTGGTGGCCAATCCAAAACATCTATGTTTTTTTCTTCCAAAAATTGTTTTGTCTTTTTAGCAGTGTGTATAGGAGTGTTGTCTTGCTGGAAAATAAAATTATTTCCATAATTTGCTTCAGCATAATTAATCAGAACATTGTCCAATAACTCCACATTCCTTTTATGAGATATAAAACAAATTGGAGAACGTGATTTATAGCCAAATTCCGCCCAAGTTTATAGCCAAATTCCGCTGTTTTTGCCCTAGAGGTCTCCAGTGTCCTTGGAAATCATCTGGACCGTCAAGACAAAACTTTTTTTTTATCACTAAACAAAACATTACGCCACTCTTCTTCTTCTTAAAATTTATATTTTTCTGCAAATGCTAATCTTGCTGTCTTGTGCCTAGCACTAAGGCCTGGTTTTGGTATAATTTGGTTTGGTAATGTGCAAATCATCATTCAATATTTAGTTTATACGTCTTCTCGTTATGTTTAAACTAAGTTCAGACTTTATTTGGCCACAACTGAAGTTATTTGTAACTGCCAAGCGTTTAATTAACGGTTTATCGCGATCGGTTACTTGTGGTTTCCGACCAGATCTCTTTGCAGTTCCATAAGAATCTGGATCTAATAAATTATAAATTGTTGTCATAGATCTATTAAGTTTAAAGGCTATTCTTCTAATTCTAATGCTAGTGGAAAAATTGTAATTTCTTTATTGGCCAACTGGAATTCGATTTGGTCGAATCTGTAATACCCACAATTGATGTTTAAACCTTTTTTGGATTTTTGGAATTTATGAAAATTTTTTTCAAAAAATTCGTTTTGAAGAAACTGTAAATATTTGATATTTAATAAATCCTGATTTGTTAAGATATCTTAACAAAGATTTCAATGTAGTGGTAAAGTGTAAAACAATTTTATGTTTTTGTAAAAAGTAAAATCGACGAAAAGCTCAAAAAGGTATTTTATTAAATTTTGTCTATATAAAGTCCATATTTATTACTGATTTGGAAAAACTATTGATAAACGTTAGAAACCTATTATTATTATTAAAACTGTATTCGGTTTGTAAAATATAGTCAAAATTTTGATTTAAAATATGTCAATTTTTGAAGCTTTTGTACATAGTATAGTTGGCTGTTTGGGCTTCTTTATAATTCAGAAATCAGCTGTTATGCCTTATACTATGATATGTTCTTAAATAAGATTTTGTTGTAAAAAAAAAAAAAGAGTGCGAGTTCATAAACAAAAACATGCTTTTGCAATTTTGAATTACACTGTTTTTTGGCTTAGCTTTTTTATTTGGTATATAATTTTCTTCTTAAATTATTTGGGTAAAAAATTTACAAAAAATATTGGGATATATATCGGCTAAACTCAGCCATATAATACCCTACACCATAACGTGCATCAAAATTCTGAGAGGGATCGTGTGTTAAATCTGTGGCCAAACTTAGTAAAAATATCGTAAAAAATAAAATACACAAATACAGAATATTACATTTGTATAAATTTATGCACTTTAGGGGGATTTTCGAAAGTGGGTTTATATGGAAGCTGTAATAAATTAAAGATCGAACGTCATAACATTTGGCACTGTGATTTGTACTTAAATAAAACTTACTTTTGTGATTTTTTTTTTTGATTTTTGCACGTTTAAAACCCGACAAAGTATATATTTTCTGGGCATTGATTAGATTATGAGTCGATCTAGGTATGCCCGTCTGTTGAGAGCAGGATAGGACTCGAACGGGACAACGTAGTAAGGCGAAATTTGGCACAAATATTTTTCCTCTATAAGGTTTATTTGATATGGAAAAACTCGAAAACAAAAAATAGGTGGGGTCACCCTCCTTACCGTCCACACATCCTATATAACGTAAAATTTGAAAAGGTTGATGGTGGGCATAGAGATTCGATCAAGCCAAATATATAATAATTTCTTTTATAACTTTAAAACTATTGATTGCATTGAAAACAATAGTATGTATGTATGTTTTTGAGTTATGACAACATAAGTGGAGAAATTTCTCAAAACACTAAAATTTTATAA
>MINK01185373.1:320-33524 GCA_001735545.1 Phormia regina
AAATAATGGAAAAGTCTGATAGAGGAAAATTAATTACGGTGCAGGGAGTAATGACCCCAGTAGACATTACTACCCAAAGCACTACTATGGATCCATAGCCATAAATCAGGTTATAGATACAGCGAAAAAGGCTATCCAAGGGAAGGGCGCTGCAAGAAAATACTGCGCGGTTGTCACACTGGATATCAAAAATGCTTTTAACTCAGCAGGATGGGATCACATAATAGCATCATTGAAGAAACTAAATGTTCCGGAGTACCTAATAAAAATAGTGTAGGACTACTTCTCAGTGAGACCCTTATGGTACGAGACAGATAATGGCACTACTTCTGTAAACATTACAGCGGATGTTCCACAAGGATCGGTCCTAGGTCCATTACTATGGAACGTTATGTACGATGGCGTGCTTAGGCTTAAAGTACCTGAGGAGGCAAAAATTGTTGGCTTTGCGGATGATATTGCGGTCGTTGTGCAAGCCAGAAACTTGGAAGATGTACAGCTCTATACAAATGAGACTATTCGCACCATTAAGTTGTGGCTAGAATCTGCAAAACTGAAACTAGTACAACACAAAACAGAAGCGGTGCTGATCAGCAGCAAGAGAGCTACGGAGGTACTCAAAATAAGAGTAGGAAGCATCGAGATTACCTCTGTGAATGCAATAAAATATCTTGGAGTGATAATCGATAATCGACTAAACTTAAACGGCACACGGACTATTCGTGCCAAAAGGCAGCTAAGTAAACACATTGGCTAGAATGATGCCAAATATAGGCGGACCAAGGCAAAGCCGTAGGCNNCTTATTTCCACAAGGAGAACAATATACTGGTGATCTCACTAGCTGTAACAAAACAGACCCAGAACCAATAAATGAGGAAGAAATATTGAATTTGTGTAAAAAAATTGGAGACAAAAAAGCCCCTGGACCAGATAATATCCCAAACCGAGCATTAAAAACGGCACTAAAGACAATACCACACATTTTTGCAAATTTATTTAACAACTGCTTAAAAGATGGTGTATTTCCAACTATCTGGAAGAAGCAGATGCTTATCCTGATCCCTAAACCAGGGAAAACCTTAGGGGAACCACAGTTATATAGACCGATATGTCTCCTGGATACAGGAAGCCTCTATGGATGCAATAAAATACCTTGGAGTGATAATCGATAATCGACTATACTTTAAAAGGCGCAAGAACTATTCGTGCCAAAAGGCCGCTAATGTAGTAAACACATTGGCTAGAATGATGCCAAATATAGGCGGACCAAGGCAAAGCCGTAGGCTACTACTGTCAAGGGTGACAAATTCTATACTTCTCTACGGTGCACCGATCCGGGAAAGTTCATTAGAATGTACTTCAAGGAAAGAGATGATGTCCATTTTCCGTAGAAGTTGTCTCCGAGTTTGTAGTGGATATCGTACTATATCGCTCGAAGCATCATGTGTAGTAGCAGGCGCCATCCCAATAGATATCGCAGCTCGAGAGTTTTCGAGAATATACGAGGAAAAAAGTAGGAACTTATACACTCAGCGCAGATCTATCCGACAGACCGAAAGACGACTATCCATGCAAAATTGGCACCGAAGGTGGGACAATTTTGCAGTAGGTTGTTGGACACACAGGCTGTTACCAAATATTGAGAAATGGATAAACCGTAAAAATGGGGAGGTGTGTTATCATCTTGCTCAGTTCCTAACAGGACGCGGAGAATATAGGAGTTACTTACACCACTTCGGCCATGACTATTCAGCTATGTGTCCAGCATGCCCAGAGGAAAAAGAAAACGTAGAACACGTCATGTTCACCTGCAAACGCTTTGAAGAGGAGCGAAGAAATTTGCAGTGGCAGTTAGGGCAACATATAACGCCAGAAAATGTAGTGGACATCATGATGTCATCGGAAGAGAACTGGAACCGCATTAAAGGGTTCATAACGCATGTAAACGAATCACTACGGAGATTGGAACAACTCCGGAAGGAGAGAACATAATAGCTAACGCTTAATAATTAAAATAAGAGCAGAAAAATAAGCTGTCCACCCTGCGAAGTAATACCATAAGGCAGTTCCGCAGAGTGTGGCGTTGATGATGGAGGTGGTTTAGTCGGTTTTAGACAAATCCGACATACCCATTTGGGAACCTAATGAAGGTTTCCACCTCCAATAATAAAAAAAAAGAATAGATAGATAGATAGATAGATTAGATAGATAGATATATATATAAATATATATATAAATATATATATATAGTAATAATATATATATATATATATACTATAATATATATATATATATATAATATAAATAAGATAGATAGATAGATAGATAGATAGATAGATAGATAGATAGATAGATAGATAAATACTGACATTTATTATATAGATTAATATTGAAATCTTAAAAATTATTTCAGGATATGTTTTAGAATCAAACTAAACAAAACAGATTTCATCTTATGTTTAAAATATTTGAATAATATTTCTTAAACCGAAGAAGAACTGAAAATTTCATTTGTAATTCGATTTTTTTCGTACCTTGCATTTTAAGAGAAAAACTAGTAAAGCAGAGTAATGAAATAAATTTTTTATTTTTAAATTTCAAGAAAATTGCAGAAATTTCAAAAATTTTATTTGCTTTATAGTATTATTCATAAATAATATAAATAAACTAAATTAAATTAAATATCTTTAATATTATTTCATCTCTATTTCCATAACACGTATTTTAAATAATTTTTTTTAACTTTTACTTTCAATTAATTTTTTTTATTATTATATTATAATTTTAAAACAATTAAATAATCAAATCAACGCAATTTATCTTAAATATTGATACATGCAAATATTTTATTTTTTTCATAAGATAAATACACTTTAAATAAACTTTTTTATATAATTAAATACTTATACATATATTTTAATTATTTTGCAAAAAATAAATAAGATAATTTACATAAAATGTGGTTTAATTGATGTCTCAGATATTTTTTAGTCTTCATATGGTTCGTGGTGAATTGTTGTTGGTCAGCAAATGCTGGTTGGTTGGTATGTTTGGCATAATTTTAATTTAATACAAACAAAAAAAATCTATATTGAAATATTAATTAAAATTAATTAATTTGAAGAGAGCGTGGCGAAAAAAGAAAAAAAAAATAAATCAAAATAACCGGTTGCTGTTTAAAGAAAAAAAAAAAAAACATGAAACTTAACGAGACCAATTTAAATCACACCTGAGTAATTAAAATTCTAATCATGTTTTAGAACGTTTTTAGTGTGCTGTAACACGTACAAATTGAAATTTAATATTTTTGTATGGTATTTTGCAAAAAAAACTAAAATAAATTAAAAATAAAAAAAACAGCAACATTAAATATTAATACACATATATTGTTCTAAATTATGAACATTATTTAAAATCGAACACTTTAAAATGAAAATGAAATTTTTAGGTTTTATTTAACAAAACGTGAGTTGATTTTAGAGGTTTATATTTTATCTTTATTTTTAATAAACAAATTTTTTTAAAAAAAATTTTGCTAATTTTTTTTACTAAATAAGTTTTATAAAATTAAAAAAATATATATATTTTTTTATCCTTGAGAAGATATTTTAAAAAATGGCAACTTTTTTAGTATTAGTTCTTTAAATATATAGTTGAGGGCGTTGTTTAGTTTACATATATTATAATTTAAGACAAGTTTCTTTTCTGTATTTCGCTTTATATATAAAAATAATATATATTAAGAAATTTATATGTTTTTTTTTATAATTACAATTTTTATAACCTCAAATATTTGTTGACCTTATTTTTTTTAAATTTAACAATTTGATAAAACGTTAATATTCTTATACAAGTATTTGTTAAACATCACTTGTAAATTGTAAATTAAAAGATTAATTATATTGTTTAAAAAAATAATTTAATAACTACCTTTTATTTTTTTTTTTTTTAATTTTAGAAAAAAAAAACTCTTTATATATCTATAATAAAATAAAAACAACAATTAAGTTATTGTAACAGCTGGTAGCAAAATGTTTATAGTCTTTATTATTATATATTTAATTTCTTTACAAATTTAAACATATGTGAGTATGTATTTTTTCTGTTGAAATGGTTTTATCTAGGTCCCAGATAACTTGCGGATAAAAAATGGTAGCTTGATATTTTTATAACGCTTTCAATAAATTTTCTAATCAAAATAAAAAAATTAGATCATAAAAGGCAGAGCATTAAGCGTAAAAAAGGAGGCGTTTTTTTAATTTAAATTACACATTTAATATTTTTAAACATTTTTACTACATTTTTTTATTTATTTATTTATTTATTTATTTATTTATTTATTTATTTATTTATTTATTTATATGTTTTCAAAAATTAAATTTGCAACTCCTTCTATTTTTGTCCCATCATTGTATGGGATCAAAGCACTGTGCGGTGACGATTTGCAAATAAAAATTAAAATATACAATTTCATTGAATTTCCAATATACTTAATTATATGAAAGGTCTGATTGCTGGACTGTATACTGGTCTGAAGGGAGTATTACTTTTTTTGTTTATTAAATTTTGTTTTGTTTAAGTGAAAAATAAATAAACAAATAAAAATACATTTAAGAGCATTTTAACTGAAATGGGTCAATTAAGGCACGTAGAAAATTAACAGTAGATTTTAAGTGTTTTGTTAATGAATTTTTGTAATTTACAAATGGGAATTTTTTTTATAGAATTAGTCATTTATATTAATAACCTTGTAAATCAAGGAGAAAGAATTCTATAGAATTATTAATGAACAAAAAAATAAAATAAACATTTTTAAATAAACTTTTAATGAATTAAATTATAATCTATTTTTAAGATTATTAAATCAAACTTAATTTATTAACCTTCATATCACTAACCTTTGTTAAGCATAAG
Source organism: Phormia regina (assembly GCA_001735545.1). NCBI lineage: Eukaryota > Metazoa > Arthropoda > Insecta > Diptera > Calliphoridae > Phormia > Phormia regina. The sequence goes on from MINK01185373.1 coordinate 5,236, forward strand.
ATTTTCTTCAAAGCAAATTTATATAAGATTAAAAAAAAATCTTATTTTAAAAATATATTTTAAAAATTAATATCAAGTTTGTTTCCCTCTGTCTGTCTATAATTTTAAAACAATTATTTTTTTGTTTAAACAATACATGCTCACATATTAACATGATTTCAATTTGATTTGTATCTGCAAATCTCTATAATTTGTAACAAAAAACCTTTATTTTGTCATATTGTTAATGTTCGTAAATAAAGTCAGTTTTTGTTTTAATGACAGTTAAAAAAAATTTATTAACTTGTCATCATTTTTGTTTGTTTGTTGCAAATAACCACAATTAAATATACTATTTATATGAAACCATTTTTTTTTCTCTCAAATATAAAATAATAAAACGAACTTTCATATGCAAATTAGTTTTATTAAAAAAAAAAAACATATTTAAAAAGAAACAGGGTTGTATTAAAAGGGAAGGAGAAATTTCTTTTAAAGAGGAACTAAATTTTCAAAGTTAAAAAAAAAAATATGTATTCATTTAGCCAAGAATAATTTTAGCTACTAAATTTATCTCAACTATGTCTTGAGCAGTTGTGCCAGGATTTGAGAAAAATAGAAGCTTTTAAAAGTCTTAAAAAGTCTAAACTGGCAACACTGTTCCTGGGGAAAAATAAAATAATGCAGAATCAACAACTTTTAAAATGTAATTTTCAATAACAAAAAAATTCATTGATGAAGTCAAAATATAAAATTTTAGTTTTTATTAAAAATCGAAGTTAATTAATCGATTATTCGAAAACCCGTGTTTAACATTTATCGATCATTTATTCAAAAATTATTTCCTTTATTTTAAATAAACAAAAAAAAATGTTCATTCGATTAATGGAATACCCAAGTTGAATTTAATCGATTAATCGAATACTTGGATTTATATTTATTCGACATTTTGATACGATATAATTTTCAATAACAAAACTAAAAACTTCATTGCTTTTAGCAGAGTTTTCACCCATTAATGAAATGTTATAATTGGATTTAGTCGATTATTTGGAAACCCGGTTTTAAAACTACACGACATTGACCACATTTTGGACACTCTTAATCCAATAAACAATAAAAATAATAAAAACTTTATTGATTGAAGGAAAATCATGAATAAAATTTAAAGATTATTTAAAAATCTCAGTTAATTATTCGATTATTTGGAAAACCGGGCTAAAAATTTATCGATTATTATGTTTAAACATTATTTGATTTATATTAAATCGATTATTTGGATTTTAAATTGAACACATTTTGACACTTTTAAATACAATTTTCAATAGCAAAAATAAAAAATAAAATAAAATTTAACGATTATTTAAAAATCCGTATTAATAAATCGATTATTCAGAAACCCGTGTTCAAAAATGTATTGATTATTGTGTTTAAAAATTATTATTAAAGAAAAATCTTTAATTTTAATTATGGATAAAAATAATTTTTTACTCATTAATGAAATATTCTACTTAAGTTTAATCGATTGTTCATTAACCCGGGTTTAAAAATTAAAATCGATTACATTTTAAAACTTTTAATACAATTATTCATAACAAAAACAAAAACTTAAGCGAAAATGATAAATAAAATTTAACGATTATTTTAAAATCCGGGTAAATTAATCGATTATACGAAAACTCGATCTTAAAATTTATCTATAATTTGTTTAAAAATAAATTTCTTAATTCTTTTATTATTAAAAAAAAACATTTCCATCGATTAATCGAATAGTCAAGTTTTATTTACCCTATTATTTGAAAACCCGGGTTTAAAATCTATCTATCATATATTTAAAAAATAAATTTCTTTAATTTTTATTAATACAAAAATGGATTTCCGGTCGATTAATCGTATGCCCAGATTGAATTTACTCGATTATTCGAAAAACCGGTTTAAAAACTTATCGATGTTCAAAAATGATTTACTTTATTTTTTATTATTGAAAGTGGTGTTCTTTTGTGTACTAATAAAATATTCTAATTGAACTTAATCGATTCGAAAACCCGGGTTTAAAATTTAACATTGATCATATCAAAAAACTTTTAAATAAAATTCCGTATAACAAAAACAACTTTATTAATGATATATAAAATTTAACGATTTTTTTAAAAAATCCGAGTTAATTAATCGATTATTCGAAAATCCGGGTTAAAAATTTAGCGATTGTTATGTTCAAATTTTTAATTTAATTAATACCAAAAAAAAAAAAATCAATCAATTAATCGAATATCCAGGATGATTTAAGTCGATTAATCGAAAATCACAGGTTTTCGATCATTATTAGTTATTGATTATTAGGGTTAAAAATTATTTGCTTTAATTTCAATTGTGTAAAAATTGGATTTTTTACTCATAAATGAAATATTCTAGTTAAATTTAATCGATTATTCGAAAACTCGGTTTTAAAATTATATATTAAAAACATTTAAAAACTTTTAAAACCATTCCCCACAACAAAAATAAAAACTTAATCAAAAACAATATATAAAATTGAACGATTATTTAAAACTCCGGATTAATTAATCGATTATTCGAAAATTCGTACTAAATATATTTTTTTTCCTTTTTCGTTCAAAAATAATTTTGTAATTTTGAAATATTTAAAAGTTTTTTAAGAAAAAATTTGATATAATTTTTACGATAATTCTAGATTCGGATAAATTTTAAACGATTATTTGTAAAACTCTGATTAAAAATTAATCAATTATTCCTTTAGGAATACTTTGCTTTAATTTTGATTAAAACAAAAAATAAGTCAATTAAAAATTAAACAAAAATCTGTAATAGAACTTTGGAACTTGTATTAACATTAATCGATTATTCGAAAACTCGGATTAAAAATTAATCAGTTATTCCTTTAGGAATACTTTCTTTCAAATTTTGAATGAAAATATTTAAAAATAGATTTGTAGTAAATTAATCGCAAACCAATTTAAAAATTATTAAAAATTCGAAAACCCGATTAAATATTGATCGATTATTTGAAAACCCGATTTAAATGTTCTATTTAATTTTTTTCATTCAAAAATAATTTCTTTTAATTTTGAAATATTTAAATGACACTTTTATTCTAAAAAATCTGGAATAAAATTAAAAGATTATTCTAGAATTCGGATTAATATTAATCGAATAATCGAAACTCTGATTTAATATTATTGATTATATGAAAACTTAGCTGATTTTTTTTATTTTTAATTTTTCATTGAAAAAATGTTATGTTTTACTTTTCTTTAATTCTGAATAATTCAGAAAAACTGTCCATTATTCCAAAACCCGGTTTAAAAATTAATCGATTATTCGAAAAACCGGGTTTTATATTAAAAATGCTTAAATTTTTTTATTGCAAGAAAAAAAATATGCATCATTTTTCCTTCCATTATTTCATAAAGTAACCGCTTCTGTTTAAAACAACATTGTTATTTTAAACCACTAATTTAACAGTTTACCCAGGCAAAAAAAAACAAAAACTTTCCCTCGCCCTATTAATTGCTTGAGAATTATTTAATTTTAATAAATTTTTAATGACATTCTAGTTAAAAAATTAAGTTTGTTTTTTTTTTTTAATATTTCTCCTAAAATGAAACCTTTATTTATATTGAAAAGATGAAAAAAACATATAACAGACTATTTGTCTTTAAAACTTAATAAGAAAGTAGAACGTATTAATTATTTATTAACTGGAATAAAACCATTAACAACAATTACTATAATGGGCTTTGAGCAAAAAGCAAAATGAAGAAATGACTTAAAATAAAAAGCCGTTGATTTAAATAACCGTTAAATTTAACTGAGCAAATGTCATAAAATCAAAATTCTTTGCTATAATTTCTTTTTGGAGGGTAATTTAAGGATACAATTTCACAGCACGTGCCCACACATATACTGTTGTACAAATAAGAGAATAAGAAGAACTCACAGTAGTGATGAAAACATTTGCAACTGAAACGGTTTTGTTTTAGAATATCTTAAAGAAATTTTTTATACAATTTTCTAACATCTTTAAGGTTATTTTCGATAGCTGATCAATTAGAAGTAGGGAAAAAAAGAGTTGCAAATGTTTTGTAAAGTTAAATGGTGACCACTTTTTTAAATAATTTTTTTTGTTTTTGATAAATAGCTACTAATTACCTTATAGACGACTTGGTAATAAATTGTCATTAAAAATTAAAGATTTCATCATTGGAATTAATAAGTTCGTTATAAAAATTATTTTGATAAGAAAAATTTAATTTAAAAATTCTAAAAATATAATCTCAGTTCCATATGTTTTAACTGCCACTGTATATTAACTATCCATATAAAACCTTGTTTATGAAAATTGTATTAATATTATTGAGTTTTTGATTTATTAAAATTTGACACAAATAAGTCAAAATAGTTAAATGCGTCAAATATTTGCTTAATATGTTCCAAACAGTTTTTTAATATTATCTTAGTTTCATATGTTTTGATCAATACTGTATATTAAACATTTAGACAAATCCATGATTATGAGAATTGTATTAAAATTACTAAACTTTTTAGTTACTAAAATTTGTTACAAGTTTTTTAAATAGTTGATTTAATTCGTCAAATATTTGCTTGATATGTACCAAGTCGATTTTTTCCGAAATAATTCTATAACTTGTGAACCTTTAGAGTTATTAAACTAAAATATCATATAATTATAGCCGAGGTGTTTTCTGGTTGATATAGAAAGGTACAGGCTTTTAGCTAGTCTCGGTGATAAATGGTAAACCTCCAAAGTTGGTCACCTCGATGTATAATCATTTGTTGGCTATCACGGGTATGTATTTTTCTCTTTTTTTTAAATCACCAAAAATGAATTTATGAATATAACAGAAAATAAATTTTGCATATACATAGTGCTTATGAATCTCTATAAAATATATGTTTTTAGCTTTAGGTTATCTCTTTTAGTTTAAGAGATATTTGAGTAGAATCAAATTTTTGACTCATTTTAAGCCTCGTTTTTTCTTAGTTTTTGGTAACTTGGCGGGCTTATTATTGCCTCAAACTTTTTTTCAACATAATATTACTACAAAAATCATATAAAGATATAAATCCGTTAAAAAGTTATATAAATCTAAAGTAGGAACTTAAGAATAAAATCAATTTTTTGGTTTTTCTTTTTCAAAAATGTGGCAATATTTTGTTTTTTGTTGTGGACTTTATAATTTATTTAATGCTTTCAAAAGAAATCTTAACGGTAATGATTGTAAAGTAATTCTGGTGGAATTTGGGGTAAAGTTCTACCCACATGATTTATCCAAAATTTGTAAATTTTGTAAAAAAAAATGTTATTCTTTTTTATTATGTTCTCAAATGGCAAGTTTGGGATGGACTTCAAATTATTTTAGTAATATATCGCTAAGTGTTAGACATACACCCGAAAAAGTTTTTTCTAATGGAAGCTCCTTTTAACAATAGGGTGACCATTTCAAACAAAAACGACAATTTTTTAAACAGGTTTTAAAGGTAAAGAGATTTTGGATATTTTCGTGAAAAAATTAGGAATTTTAATAAAAATAAAAGTAAATAAATAAATAATAAATAAATAAAAAATATATAAATAAATAAATAAATTAATTAATAAAAATAAAAAAAAATTAAACAAATTTTCGAACCACGGCTAATTATTCCTTTAAAGAGTTTAATCTTTAAAGGAATAATTAGCCTTACATTTGATTTACTATTCTAATCTTTAAGTTTGTAATATTCATAAAAGGAATCAATATTAACCACAGGAATAAGTATTTAGTTTGTTCTCTTTTTTTATTTCTTATTAATAATACTTCAAGTGCTATTAATAAGGATTATCCTAAAGGACAAAAGGAAGCAAAAGAGACACTAAAATATTTCACTTTATTGTGTTTCCAAGTTAAAGTTTTTTTTATATATTTATTTCATATGTTTCTTAGTTTAGTAGGGTTCTTATAGTTCCTTATAACCCCCCCCCCCCCCACTCCTCTCTCTATTGTTATTATTTGCTGACAATATTTTATTTTGTCTTTGTTCCTTTACCCAAGTATTTTGTTTATTTGTTAAAGAGAAATTAATGTTTCCTGTTAAATCTATAAATGTCACCAACTTAAATGCCAATAAAAATCAAGAATAACAATATTTCAGAGATTTCATTTCTATTTGCTCTGAAATTAATACAACAAATTCAATTATTCATTTAGTCATTCATTCATTCGTAGTATTTTATTGAAAAAGCTTGAGACTTTTTCGGTAAAGATGAATTAATATTGTGATAATACAACAAAAAAAAATTAATACTAATAATTTTCTCTTTGATCTATTTGTCAATAATAAATCTCTTTAAAACGTAATAATTATTCTTCTAATTTAATAAAATTCAAAAGAAATATCAAGACATTTCATCATTTCAAAACACTATTATATTACTTAGTAATTTCTAAAGCAATTACTTATTAGGCTTTCTAATAAAAACTAATTGTCTTAATTTTATAACTGTTAACCTAATATTAGTAATTGCTATAAATGTTTAAGGAAATTGCTAATTTTTGCATTACAAACATGATTTCCTTTTTTTTTATGCCTGTTTTAAAAATAGAAATCATTAATTTTGCTCACTTCTTTTAATTTAACAAATTGAATCTGAAAAAAAAAAAGAAATACCCCTACAAAATAATATAAAAACTAAGAAATTGTTGTAGAAAATTATATTGTTCTAAGAAACACTTAAAAGTATTAGTTAAATAAAATACAATTTACATAACAATCTTTTTTAGCAGGAAAACAAAAAGTTTTTCAAACATCAAACACCAGCAATTGCTAAAATAAAAAATACAATGAAAATGGAAATGGAAATCAAATCATTTAATCAAAAGTTATGTAAATAATTTGCATTTTCAAACAAAACAAAACAAAAAAAATTGTTCGCAAAAAAAACACACACACATTTTTATTCCTACAAAAAAATAAAATCAATTGATAACAATAACTGTGATAACTGTGGGAGGTTTTATTTTTGTATCTGTTTGACTACAATCAATTTATTCCTTGTTCAATATTATTCATTCCTTGAGGCAATATTAAGTGTTTTTTTTGCATTTTGCTACTAATGTGTTGTTAACAAATCGATAAAACAACATTTGTATAAAATTTTGGCCACAAATGGGAATTAAATACCAATAAATCAAATAAATAAATTTGAAAATAATTTCAACAAATTTTGGTAGATATTTGTTGAACAAAAGGATAAAGTAAAATTTAAAAAAAGTTTATAAAATAAAATTTTATAGTGAATTAGAATTGAATCGGAACTAAATAGGAAAAGAATTGGAAATGAAGTAGTAAAAAAATTTAAATAAAAAACTAAACTAGAAATTAACTAGAACTGAACTAAAACTGATCAAAAACTGATCAAGAACTTATTAAGAACTGAAGAACTGAATGAATGAACTGTCCAAGAACTGAACTTTTTGTTTTGAACTGAAATAAAACTGAATTAAATGGAATTAAAACCAAAAGGAAACTAAACTAGAACTGAACTGAAAATAAACTTGAACAAAACTAGAACTGAACTGAAATAGACCTTAACTATAACAGAACTAGAAATAAATTGGAATTGAACTAGAACTAAAATAGAACTGAATTAGAACTGATCAAGAGCTTAACAAAAACTGAACAAGAAATGAACTGGAACTGAAGTGAAGTGAAATGAAACTGAACTCGATCCGAACAAGATAACCAAAACGGAACTATAAACTGAAACTTATATAAAACTGACCTAGTTCTGAAGTTGAACTGCAGTAGAACTGAACTAGAACTGATCAAGAACTGAGCTACAACTAGAACTAAAATAGAACTGAATTAGAACATAACTAGAATTGACCCAAAACTGATGAATTAGAACTGAAGTGAAGTGAAATTGAACTCAATCCGAACAAGACAAACAAAGCGGAACTATAAACTGAAACTGTACTAAAACTGACCTAGTTCTGAACTTGAACCGCCGTAGAACTGAACTAGAACTGATCAAGAACTGAACTAAAACTGAGCTACAACTAATCCAGAAATTACATAAACCTGAGCTAGTTCTAAAATATAAATGAATATGAATTAAAGTAGAAATAATTATAACTAAACGAGAACTAAACTTGAACTGATTTTTTTCTGAACTTAAACTGAACTAAAATTTAATTAGATTTGAATCGGTTCTAGGATCAAGAACTGAGCTAGAACTGGACTTGAATTGAATAGAAATGAACTAGAACTGAACTATAAATGTATTAGAACTGTACTAGAACTACACTATAACTGAACTAGAACTGACCTAAAACAGAACCATAACTGAACTAGAACTAAACCAGTACTAAATTCGAGCTGAACTAAATCTTAACTAGAACTAAACCAAAACTAGAACTGAACTACAACTGATCCAAAACTGATCTAGAACTGAGGTAAAACTGAATTAGAACTGAACTGGAGCTGAACTACAATTGAAATAAAATTGAACTACAACTAATCTAGAATTGAACTAGAACTGAATTAGAACTCAGCTAGAACTGAAGTAGAAATGAACTTAAAGTTAACTGGAAATAAACTAGAACAGAACAAAAACCAAACTGCAATTGAACTTGAATGGAATTAACAAGAACTAATTTAGAATATAACACGAATTGAATTGAAATTGAATTTGAACTGAACAGGAACTGAAATAGAATTAAACCAGCACTGAACATGAACTAAAGTAGAACTGGAACTGAACTACAACATAAGAAGAATTTGAAATTTGAACTAGATCTGAACTAAAACTGGAAGGGAACTATTCAAGAACTGAAATTGACCTTAACTAGAAAAGTACAAGAACTGAACTAGGACTGAATCAGAACTGAAATATAACTGAATTATAATTGAACTATAACCGAACTCAGTAAGAACTGAACTCAAACTGAACCAGAACTCAGCAAGAACTGAAACATAATTGATGTAGAAATTAACTTAAAATTATTAGGAATCGAATTAGAATTAAACTAAAACTGAACTAAAGCTAAACTTGAAATGAACTAGAATTGAACTTTAACTGAAGTAGATTTAGTACTGAATGAGTACTGTTCGAGAACTTTTTGTTTTAACTGAATTTAAAGTAAATAAAAACTGAACTAAAATTGAACTCAAATAGAACTGAATCAGAAATGAACCAAAACTGAACTAAAAATTAAGTAGATATGAACTAGATACAAACTAAAGATGGTACTGAATTAGAAATGAATTAGAACTGTACTAGAACGAAACTAAAATTAATGCCCGGGTTCACACACAGCAATTTTTCTTGTCGCAATTCTGAGTTTATAGGAGAGAGAGAGGAGAAGAGAATATTAAAATTTTACATTCTCTTTACCTCTCTCGTCTACAAATTCAGAATGGCGGCAAGAAAAATTACTGTGTGTGAACCCCGACAATGTAAAACTGAACACTGATTAAATGTAAATTTATTAACTTTTTATAAAATATTTAAATTAATTTAAAGTAAGATTTTTGATTTCATTTAAAATTATTTTGTTAAACTAAATTAAATAGATATTTCTAAAAAAAATACTTAAAGTTATTTCTTTAACTAAAAATAAAAAAAAAATCAAAGGATTAAGGTATTTAAATAAAATTTGTTTAATTGATTTAAATTTAATTGAAAATATATACAAATTTCTAAGAAACACAAAAGAATATCTACTTAATTGTAAAAGTCAAACACTTAAATATTTTTAAAGGAATTTAATTTACTGGCAACTTTATTTAGTTTATATAATTAAATAACATATATTTACATAAAAACACTTAAATATACTCATCTAAATAAGTAAATAAATAAATCAATCAATATTGATTAAAAGAAAATTTAAATAAATATATTAAAGAAAAATTAACACAATTAATCAATAGAGTATTTACTCCCAATATATAAGTAGATTTTAATTGAAAATATTTATCCTTAAATAAGTAAATATCCTTTGTAAAAATTACATTCTCTTCTGTTTTATTCTATTCAATTTATATTTTTTGTTTTCCTTTTGTTCTTCTTTGCTTTAAAAATAATTTCTAATTTTTATAAAAACTTGAAAATAATAAAAATAAAAGAAAAATGAAACTTGATATAAAACATTAATCTTAATCTTAACTTAGAATTATATAATATTCTTTGTGTTTATTTCGAGAGAGAAAAAGTAACATATTGTTCACTTAATAATATATATATTTTTTTTCTTATCTTTTTTGTACATAAATATTTTTTAAAACTTGGCTAAATTGTTTTATTGTTAGCAGCAAGTATCTGCGTTTAATTGTGCGAATTTTTTTGTTTGTTAACACGCAAAATAATATATTAAATACTTGGTATTATGAAATAATAATAATGTTTTTCTTTTTTGTTTTTTTTCTAAATATTAATTTATTTTTATTGTGAAATATTCCAAGAGAGAAAAAAAATTTAATTCTTTAAAACAAAACAAATTTATTCTTTCGTGTAATTTAAGATGATTTAAGTGTTTGTTTCTTGTCGTCTGCCCGGGTCTATTTATTATTGTGTGTTAATTTTTATTTTGAAAGTCACTTCCTAGTTGTTGTTTAAAATTGTTTATTTATTTGTTTATTTATTTAAAAGTTGTTGGCTTAAAACAATTGTATCTAATTTAAAAGATATGCATAGTTTTTTCTTTCAACAATAAATAAACCGTTACTAGTCTCAAGGCGTTTTAACTACAAGTATGTCATTGGGTTTGTAATTAAAGGGGAACAATTTTCAAGGTGTATTAGCGGCAAAAGCGAAAGAGAAGTGAAATAGAACTAAATAAGAACATAACTAAACCTAAATTAGTACTAAAATGGAATTAAAATAGAACTGAAGTAGAACCAAAGTAGAGCTAAACAAAAACTGAACAGGAAATGAATTAAAACTAAACTAGACCTGAACTAGAATTTAAATATAATTGATGTAGAAATGAACTTAAATTATCAGGAACTAAACTAAAACTAAATTAGAACTTAACTAGAATTGAATTAAAACTAAATTAAAACTGAACTAGAACTGAATAAGAATTAAACTAGAAATATGAAATGGAATTGAACTGAACAAAAACTGAACTAGAAACGAACTTAAATAGAATTGAATTGAGCTAGAACTCAATTAGAAATGAAGAAGAAATGAACTAGAAATGAACTAAAGCTGGACTAGAATTGAACGAGACCTGAACTAGAACTGAACTACAACCGAACTAGAACTGAACTACAACTAAACATAAAACTGAATTAGAACAGAACTAGAACTGAACTAGGAATAAAGTAGAACTGCACTAAAATTGAACTAAACTAAATTAGAATTGCAAAAGTGAACCAGAACTGATGAAAAATTTAACTAAACTAGTCCTAGAACCGAACTAGAACTTAATTAGAAATAAACTAGGACTGAATTAAAACTGAACTAGAACAGAAAAGGAACTTAACTTTCACTAAACTAGAACTTAACTAGAATAGAACTATAGAACTAAATTAAAACTAAACTAGAAGTGAAATAAGATTGAATTAGAACTGAATTAGTACTTAATTAAAACTGAATTAGAACATCAAAGGAATTAAAATGAACAATAACAAAAACAGAACTAAAACTGATCTAGAAGTGAACTGGAAGTGAACTAGAAGTGAATTAGAACGGAACCAAAACTGAAATGTAATTGAACTGAACAAGAACTAAACTATATTTGAATTTGAACTGAACTAAAACTAAACTAGAATTGAACTAGAACTGAATTAGAACTGAACTGGAACTGAACAACAACTGATCAAGAACTGAACTAAAACTGACCAAGAACTGAACTAAAACTGGATAAGAGATGAGCTAAAACTGAATAGGAGATAAATTAAATAGAACGGGACTAGAACTGAACTACAACTAATCAAGAACTGAAGTAGAATTGATGTAGAAATGAACTTAAAATTGTCGGAAATTGAACTAGAACTGAATAAAAACTGAACTAAAACTGAACTAAAACTGACCTAAAATTGAACTAGCATATAACTAAAACTGAACTGGAAGTAAACCTAAACTGAACTGGCTATAATCTAGAAATAAAATAGAACTGGAGTAAAACTGAACTACACCTAATCAAGAACTGAAGTAGAATTGATGTAGAAATAAACTTAAAATTATCGGGAATTGAACTGGATTCGAACTAGAACTGGACTAAAATTGGCCAAGAATTGAATTAGAACTAATGTAAAAATGAACTAAATTAGAACTAAACTAGAACAGAATTAGAATTGAACTACAACTGAATTAGAAATAAGCTAGAACTACAACTGATCAAGAACTGAACTAAAACTGTACAGAATTGAACTAAAACTGAACTGGAGATGAACAAGAAATTAAATAGAACGCTACTAGAACTGAACTACAACTAATCATGAACTGAAGTAAGAAACTGAAATAAGATTGAACTAGAATTGAATTTGTAAATAATTAAAACTGAATTAGAACAGCAAAGGAATTAAACTGAACTGAACAAGAACGGAACTAAAACTGATCTAGAAGTGAACCGGAATTGAACTAGAAGTGAATTAGAACTGAATTAGAACGGAACCAAAACTGAAATGTAATTGAACTGAACAAGAACTAAACTATATTTGAATTAGAACTGTAATAGAATTGAACTAAAACTGACCAAGAACTGAACCAAAATTGAACTAGAATTTAATAAAACTGAACGGGAGATGAACTTAAACTGAACTGGCTATGAACTAGAAATAAAATAGAACTGGGCTAGAACTGAACTACAACTAATCAAGAACTGAAGTAGGATTGATGTAGAAATGAATTTAAAATTATCAGGAATTGAACTAGGAATGTACTAGAACTGAACTAAAACTGAACTAAAACTAAATTAGAACTGAAGTAAAACTGAACTAGAATTGACCTGAAACTGAACTGAAGAAGAACTAGAAATAAAATAGAACTGGATTAGAACTAAATTAAAACTGAACTAGAATTGAACTTAAATTGAACTGGAAGTGAATCAAAACTGAACTAGAACTTAACTGAACAAGTGTTAGTCAAAAGTTAAACTAAAGTAAAATAGAAACTAAACTATTATTGAATTATAATTGAAGTCGAACAGATCAAGATTGGATTTTTGATTGAAAAAAATTTTTATTACTTACTTTTTTTAATTCCTTTAATATTCTGAATTTTTCTAATTTATACAAATATTATCTCATATATATTTTTTTTTTTAAAGAATTATTATTATGGCATTTTTATGCAAATTACTTATAAATCAAACCTAAATTAATATGTCCATCATAGTTAAAAATCTGAAAAACTAAATATGACATTACAAAACATTTTTTAAATAGAACACAAATTGATCAGGCGACAAAACTCGTAGACATTACTTTTAAATCTTATTGTATTGCCACTTGCCAGCAACAATGTACTATAGTTTTTATATACTATATTAAAATGATCAGTATCTTCCTCTAAATAATAAACTCTTATTTTATTCCTAGACCACATAATTGTTACAATTTTCAAATTTGTTTAACGGAAATTGTGCATACAAAACTTTAGTTTTTTTTACACTATTTTTGTGTTGTAAATTTTTCAAAAAAAAAATATATCAAAATAACAAGACCAACGAGACAAGCAATTTAACTTGTAAAAATAAACTAAAATTAGTTAGTTGACCAAAAATAGCAAAAAAGTAGTAAAAACAACCGTAAACTATGTTCAGGAGAAGTTTGGTTTAAGAACTTTGTCAAAATGTCATGTTAAACAAAGTGTTTTACCCCCAGAGAAGGTTTGACTGCCAGTTAAATTTCTAGGTTTGTAGTAACTAAAAAATGTGGGTGGTTGTCTTGGATAAATTGTAGAGGAAAAGAGGGAAACCACGAAATAATAAAATTAGTAAAAAAATAAGAGTAATAAAATATTATAAACTTTACCTTTTAAATTAAAGAGACATTTATACAGATAAATAACTACAAAATACATACATAGAAAAAAAAGTACCAGTAACACAAGAAGTCATTTAAAGTTTTACATTTTTCAAATAGAAAAAAAAGTTATTTTTATACTAAAAGAGAAGGGTGTGTATAAAAGGTAGGAAAATAAAAATAAAAAACAACGCCTTCTTATATGACAAACACAGGCAATTTTCAATTAGTACCAATTAATTTATAAAAAGTACCTTTTGTTCCTAAATGAATTTGTATAAAATTCCTGAAATTAAAAAAAAAATAAAAATAACAACTTTATCTTAATAACAAATAAATTTATTGTTCCGAAAAAATATTAAGTAAAGTGTACGCAGTTCCCTTACAAAAGTACCCAAATTTCCATCTCTGTCTAGCTCACTTCACAAAAAGAGGTGTGTAAATAAGGAGACAAAGAATTTCAATTGTAATTTAAAAATGCAACAAAACTAAACAAAAAGTGCTACTATTTTTGTGTTTCCTTTTGTTTTACAACTGACATATTTTTGTCATTAAGTTTAATATTTTTTCTCTCTTTGCTCTGTTCTTTTTTTGTTGTAGTTCCTGCCATGGGTAGTGGTTATTTGAGGCTTTATGGAGATGTTTCCACATACCAACAACAACAACAACAAAATCAGCAACAATTATGGCATCAACGTTACATACGAGATGTGGGCGCATCATTGTCGGCCAGTTTGCTACAGCAACAAGAGAATCTCAAAGATTCTTTGCAACAAAGTTCTTCAACAGAAGTCTCTTTAGAACAACCACAAGGTATGTTAAAAAAAAACACTAAACCTTAAAACACGTTGTTAATAATAGTTTCCTTTTTTTGTTTTTGTTGCTACAAAAAAAATCAGATAAATTGTAAAGCAACTAAAAAAAAATAGGAAAATATGCAATGTTGTTATCTCACTTTTTACAAGGTCCTTTAATATTTTTGTTTTACGTTTTTTTAAACTTTCTTTTATTGTTTTCATTTTCATTACTACCATTTGATTTTTTTTATTTGTTGTTGTCTGCTATTACTTATGTATGGATCATATATTTGTGTGCCATGTGTTTTAGGCCAATGTCTATTGGATGGTGAATATGTGCCAGAAACAACGGTATTCTGTGAGAAACAAGTGGGTTGTCGTGCCATACAAAAAACAGGACACTGTTGTCCTGATTATAAATGTGGTAAGTAAATGTAGTTGTATGTGTTTTCTATAGAAAAAAAAAAATAAGAGAAAACAGACGGAAAAAATTGTTTTTATTTAATAAGAAACTAAGGTGACCAACTGAGGAATCAAAAAAAGTAATTATAGAGTCTTTACAGTTTTTTTTCACCTGCAATTGAGTACTGAATCAGTTCTATTTCGGTTGAAGTTCATTTGAGTTTTAATTAAGTTGTAGATCGGCTTGAGTTCAGTTCTAGTTCAGATCTAGTTCAGTTCTATTTTAGTTCTAGTTCAGTTCTAATTCAGTTCTATTTTAGTTCTAGTTTAGTTCTATTTTAGTTCTAGTTCACTTCTAGTTCAAATCCAGTTCAGTTTTAGTTCAGTTGTAGTTCAGTTCGAATTCAGATCTAGTTAAGTTCTAGTTCTTTTTTATTTCAATTCTAGTTTAGATCTGGTTCAGTTCTAGTTTAGTTTTTATTTTATATTCATTTTTAATTTACATGGGAGTATTAACTTAGTTCCAGTTCAGTTTTAGTTCGGTTATAGTTCAGTTATAGTGCTGTTCTAATTCATTTCTAGTTAAGTTCTAGTTCATTGCTATTTCAGTTCTTGTTTTGTTCCAATTCTGTTCTAGTTTAGTGATAATTTAGTTCCATTTCAGTTCAGTTCAATTCAAGTCCAGTTCTAGCTCAGTTCTTGATCGGTTCTAGTTCAGTTCTAATTCAAATTTAGTTCAGTTTTTGATCACTTTCAGTTTAGTTATAATTCAATTTCATTTACGTCTACTTTAATTCATATTTAGTTTTATTTTAGTGCAAGTTCAGTTATATTTCATTTTTGGATTTACTCTAGCCCAGTTCTCGACTAGATTTAGTTCAGTTCTAGTTCAGTTTTAGCTAAGTTTTTTTTTCTTGATCAGTTCTAGTTCAGTTTTAGGTCAGTTCTAGTTCCAATAAAATTTAAATGCTGTTTTACATCATTTTTTAATTTTAAATCAGTTCTAGTTATAAATTCCGGAACTTCTGAAATAGAACTTCTATTTTAATTCTACTTTAACTCAGGTTCAGTTCTGATTAATCAGTTATAATTCAGTTTTGCTTCAGTTCAAGTTCAGTTTTAGTTCAATTTCATTTCTTATTCAGTTCTACTTCAATTCCATTTCAGTTCTAATTCAATTCAATGCCATTTAAGTTTTCTTTCAGCTCTGTTTCCGTTTTAGTTCCATTATAGTTCAGTTCTATTTAAATTTAATTTCAATTCGTAATTGTTTCTAATTCTGTTTAAGATTAATTATAGTTCTTGTTAAAGTATTTTATATATGTTTTATCCTTAGTTGGTCTCCTTAAACCTGCACCTTTTTAAAACTTTCTACTGTTTTTTGGCTTCTATTTATAAATTCTGAAATAGAACTTCTATTTTAATTCTACTTTAACTCAAGTTCAGTTCTAGTTCAGTTCTGATTAATTTTGAATTCAGCTCCAATTCAGTTCTAAATCAGTTATAATTCAGTTTTGGTACAGTTCCAGTTTAGTTTTAGTTCAATTTTAATTTTCTTATTTAGTTCTATTCAATGTCATTTCAGTTTTATTTCAGCTCTGTTTCCGTTCTAGTTCCATTATAGTTCAGTTCTATTTAAATTTAATTTCAATTCTTAATTGTTTTCTAATTTGATCCTTAGTTGGTCACCTTAAACCTCCACCTTTTTAAAACCTTCTACTATTTTTGGCTTCTAAAACGAGTTAAAATACAAGAAGAAAAAAGTAAACGCTGGCAGGCAATGATGAATGATATTTATCTTAGGCAGGAAGAGGTATAGTTTAGAGGTATATTCTAAAGAACTCTAGGGTAACAATATGAAACATTGTCTTTGCTGCAAAAATAAAAAACAGAATATACAACATAACTTTTGTTTTTAGCAATGCAAATATTTGTTTAAACATTTTAAAATATTCTTAGTAAAATCTATTTTACTTTTTTTCTCACTTTCTTCCTCTTTTATTCCCTTCGTTTTCCATAGATTGCCAAAAGGATGGTAAAACTTATTTAAATGGTGATAAGTTAGTAGATCCGGAGACACCATGCACTGTTTGCTACTGTCAAGGTAAAGTATATAAAAAGTTTCACTTACACAATTGCCAGCAACAGCAGTAACAACAACAATGCCAGAACAGAAAACATAATTTTTTACACGGTAGTCAAATTTGTTGTAGTAATGTTGTTGCTGTAAGTGTTTTAAAGTCTATCTTGTGGTAGACTCTTACAACTTATGGCCTGTGGTTATTAAATGCAGTTTTTGTTGTTTTTGTTTTACTACATATTTAATTTTCTATTTAATTTCCTTTTTCTTGGTGTAGGAGGAGAAATTTTATGCAGTTCTGTTACTTGTTTCCATCGTGATGATTGTACACCCAAATATATTCCAGGTGTTTGTTGTCCAGAATATGATAATTGTCCAGGTAAGTTTTTGCATATAAAATAATATATATTTTATTATAATTTTCTTCTTCTTTTTTTTTCTAATTTATTTATTTAACTTGCTGCATAAAATTTAAGTCTGTTTAGTGTTTTTAGAATTGTTAAATAAATATGTGCATATTTTTTAAGACAGAAAATATGGTAGTGTTTTTAAATGAGTTAAAGGAATTATTTTTTTATTTAAATAATATAGTGTGTGAGGAATAAATTTATTAAAATATAAATTAGATATGAATTTTTTAATTGAAATTATTTTGTTAGGATAACAAATTAAATTATAGATAAGACTGTAGATAAGGCTTCAACTAAGGATATTAGACTGACTACAGCCATGGAAATAAAAAGAGTACAGTCCGGGACCTCGTACAATCTGTAGAATATACTACAGTCCAAAATACAGAATATACCATAGCATAAGATATATAATAGACAATAGCATAGGGTATATAATAGACTATAGCAATGGCTATATAATAGACCATATTCTATAACCTAGGCTATAGAATAGACCATCGTCCTGGCTTTAGAATCAACTATAGCCTAGGATATAGAATAGACTATAGCCCAGGCTATAGAATAGTCTATTCTATGGCCAGGTTATAGAATAGACTATAGCCCAGGATATAGAATAAACTATATCCCAGGATATAGAATAAACTATAGTCCAGGCTATAGAATAAACTATAGCCAAGGCTATATAATAGACTATAGTCCAGGCTATAGAATAAACTATAGCCGATGATATAGAATAAACTATAGCTGAGGATATAGAATTAACTATAGCCGAGGATATTGAATAGACTATAGCCCAGGCTAGAGAAAATACTGTAGCCCAGGCTATAGAATAGACTATAACCCAGGCTATAGAATAGACTATAGCCCTGGCTATAGAATAGACTATAGTCCAGGCTATAGAATAGAGTATAGTCCAATAGAATAGGCTATTGCCCAGGATATAGCATAGACTATAGTCCAGGATATATGGCCAGGTTATAGAATAGACTATAGTCCAAGATATAGAATAGACTATAGCCCAGGATATAGAATAAACTACAGTCCAGGCTATAGAATAAACTATAGCCAAGGAAATATACTAGACTATAGTCCTGGCTCTAGAATAAACTATAGCCGGGGATATAGAATAAACTATAGCTGAGGATATAGAATAAACTATAGCCAAGGATATAGAATAGACTATAGCCCAGGCTATAGAAAATACTATAGCCCAGGCTATAGAATAGACTATAGTCCAGGATATAGCATAGACTATAGTCCAGGATATAGCATAGACTATAGTCCAGGATATAGCATAAACTATAGATAGGCTATAGCAGAGGCTATATAATAAACTATAGCCCAGGATATAGAATAGACTATAGCCCAGGCTATTGCCCAGGATATAGCATAGACTATAGTCCATCCTGGAGCATAAACTATAGATAGGCTATAGAATAGACTATAGCACAGGCTATAGAATAGACTATAGCACAGATTATAGAATATACTATAGCACAGGCTATAGAATATACTAAAGCATAGGCTGTAGAATAGACTTCGCCCAAGCTATTGAATAAACTACACCCCAGGCTATAGAATAGACTTCAAAGGCTATAAAATAAACTATATAGATCAAACTATAGCATAGAAAATAGAATAGACTATAGCCCAGACTATAGAATATACTATAGCATAGGCTATAGAATAGACTTAAACCGTACTATAAAAAAGACTACTGTCCATAGTATAGAAGCTTTTTTTAATAATTTATAGCATAGGCTATAGAATAGACTATAGCACAGGCTATAGAATAGACAATAACCCAAGCTATATAATAAAGTATAGTCTAGACTATATAATAGACTATAGCCTAGGTTATAGAATAGACTATAGTCTAGGCAATAGAATAGACTATAGAATAGACTATAGCCTAGGCAATAGAATAGACTATATAATAGACTATAGCCTAGGCTATAGAATAGACTATAGCCTACGTTTTTTTTATTTATTTTTTTATTAAATTATTTTTCTCATATTTTCTCCTTCCTTCCTTTCTAGTGGCCACCTCTGAATCGACAACCAATAAAACTCTAACCACTACATCAACCACCGCGAAACCGGAAATTCATCAAGCTGAAAATAATCCCAAAATAACAATTAAAGAAATCACAAAACCTATAGAAATTCGTATAACAGATGATAATAAAGCCATACCCATACATCAAATGCTTAAGCCGTCAACAACATCCACAACGACAACAACCACGACCACCACAAGTACAACCACAACAACAACTACAACGGCAGCACCACCAACATCAATGTCAACAACGATTTATGCCCCAGTAACAACACCAACACCTCATACAGATGCTATAAATATGAAAACCCACACAAACTTAGACCACAACCAACAGGGTTCCGAAAGCTCTGAAAAGGTTAGTGTAGACCACAACCACAAGCGAAATGGTGTAGTATCGGCTAAAGGGGTTATTAATAGTGGAGACACTTTAAAATTGAGTGCCTCAGTGGCATATCCATCAACCGTTTCTGCTTCAGCAGCTATGAGTTCTACATATGCTCCTATGGAATCTAGTGGCGAAGTTGAAGATCCTGTACCAGCTTTATCGGTGTTTAGTACTCAAGGTTTACCCGAAGATCCGAGTAAAGTGAATATTAAACGTGAATATTTTATAACAACTGAAGGTGTAGGTTCGGGAGCGGCTGCTATATTTGATGGTTTTGGTAGCGGTGAATATCCTAATTCAGAATTGATATATAGTCAATCGGTTCAGGGCCAGAGTGCTTTTAATGGTGGTTTGCAACAATCATCGGCGGAATTAGATCCCGATACGGCAGGTAGTGATAATATTTATCATATTATTTTGACTACCGATGGTCCAAGATTGACATCGACTTCGGAAAATTATTTAGCACTAAAGGGAGTGTCAACAACAGAGGGTAAGTTGGAGAGAAAGAATCCCTTAGATTAAATAGGAATTAAGAAATTTATAGGGCGGGGAATCTATAAAATATTTTGACATAATATGAGTTCCAAACTCTAGTGAATGTTGAAAATGTCTGGGATTAGATGTAATCAAATTTGTCATGTTATATTAATATATGGACTATAATAAAACAAATGAGACCACGGACATAGTTAAGCTGGCTGAAAATTTTAGCGCCTTGTAATAATTTTATTTATTAATCCTTTTTTCAGGTTCTCCCTTTGAAGATCTATCGGCCAGTTCGCTAACTTCCATTGAAACCAATAATAATTTGGATGCAAACAAAGAATCCCCCTCCACAGAAGGACCTTCTAAACAAGAATACTACAGGAAATCATCTACCGAGTCTGCCCAACATCAACATTTAGACGATGAAGACTCAGCTATACCCATAGAAAGTAATCCTGCATATCCTTCTCTACCTGAAGATGATTTCAGTTTAAGAGACAATAATTTCCAAATTAATGACTCAGATGATATAGCCGATGAACCCAGAAGTATAGGAGGTAGTCATGGTATAGCTGCCACATATGAAGCTTTTAAAAGCACCAAACATTTAGATGATCATACTTATGGAAGTGGTAGCGGTAGTGGTAGTGGCATGTTAATAGATGAATTAGTAGCAATGCCTTCCTCTACCACTGAAGGTAGTGGCGATTTAATGCTACAACAATCTACAGAAAATTATGATAAACTAAAATCGGCCGAGGTTATACAACTCATGTACTCAGGCGAAGATTCCTCAGAGGAGACTAGAATAGCTAATTCTACAGATTTTAAAATGGAGAAAGAAAATTCTAAAGCTATAAAAATGGAAGATTCTTCTTTAGAATCTACTGAATCACGGCAACAAATGGATTTTGACTTAGGTTCGGGATCAGGTGAAATAAAATCAGCCAAACAACAACAAAAAGAAAGAGAACCTACCACAGCACGACCAAATAAAAAAGCAGCCGATATTGATATAGATGAGATAAATGATGCTTCGGGTAATGGTCCTCAGGAAGATCCTAAACTCGATGTAGAAAGTTTGAAATTAGATGAAAATGCTGAAGATACTCCTACAAATCCTGATAAATCAGCTAAAAATAATATATTATCCGTTAAGGTACAACCAGCTTTAGATAAACAATTTCATGATGATTTCCATTAAAATTTCTTCCTTTACAAACAAACAAAAAAAATTAAAAAGCTCAACTCAATTATGACATAAAAAGAAAATTCCAAGAGTAAACTTTGAGAGTAGCAAAAAAAGTATTTTTTATTTAATTTCATTAATTTAACTTCTTTTTAAAAGCAAATGTAAATACAAAAAAGATTTATTAAAACAAATATTATACAAAACTAAAGAAATTATAATTTCTTTTAGAGACTGTATTTTAAAATGTTTTAATAATGATTTAATATTTAAATTAAGCTTAAAAGCTTCCTATAACAAAAACATAAGAAAGAACAAAAAAAAAACATTGTTACATTTAGCAACTCCACTAATTTAAAGTTTAAGTTTTAAGTAAGAAAATTAAAAAAAAAGCTAATTAAATAATTAAGTGAAATCATTACATATAGAAACAAGTCATTGTTGCAATATTTTAAGCACTAAAGATTAAAAAAATAATAATGAGAAAGTATAGAGGAAGAGAGTGAAAAGAGAGAGAGATAGAGAAGAGAGAGTTAATACAGGTTATAAAAGAAAAGCTGGGCTCCCAATATGCAATAATAAATTCCTATATTTATTTAATGAAGTTAAAAGCTTTTAAGCATTGTTTTTTTTTCAATAAACTTCAAAGCTTTACAAGAGTAGAGTATTAAACAAAATCAAAATTGTATCTAGTATGCCATTAGATTAAGCAATAGAGTCATGTTATAAAAGTGAGTGAAAGCTTTAAATAAAATATGTAAATAAAGCTTTAATGAATCTTAAAATTTTTTAAAACAACACATTTACGAAACGATTTTTGGGTAATTAATTAAAGTCAGAAAATAAAGTTTAATTGTGAAGATAAATGCAAAGAAAGCTGGATGAATATTATTTGGAAAACAAAAAACGTTTATAAAGCTTTAATGTTTTTCCGTTTTAATTTTTTAATAAGCATTTGATAATGAAAACAATAATATTTTACACCAATATTAAAGCTTAAGCTTAAGTGTTTTAAATTTATATTTTACAAAATAAAAAATCCGTGCGTTGAAATTATTGCTACGTTTATACCGAATAAACTCTCGAAAACAATTATTGATTAATGAAACATTTTGAAAATATAGGGTAAAATATAGTTACTTTCAAAGAATTTTCAATTTTCGAAAGAATTAAATACTTTCATTCTCTAATAACATTCGCAAAAATACAATTCTATACCTTATTTCAAAAGCTTCCTTTCGTTCGAATAGAGTTAATTCTTTATTAGAATTATTCATAAAGAATTTAATTTTTGTTAATTCAAATCCTCTTCAAATTGAATGAAAAAATTTTTCTTTTATTCAATTTGTAATATTTTATTTTTTAATCTTTTATAAGTTGAATTAAAAAATATATTTCCTACAGCTTATAGATTTGAATTAAAGAAAATTGAAATGATTTGTATTTAGACTTTTTTTATAATTTCAAATTCTAAGATGAATTAATTATTAAAACATTTCTTTATTTTGCGAATTATTCTTTAAAAGATTCAGTATTTCATTCGAACAAACAACGATCATAAATAATATAAAACTAATGAAATTAAATTCCTACGAATATAGAATCCGTTTGTGTTAAAATTAAAATAAAATTCGTTTCATCAAATGGTATGGAAAACAAAAAATTAATTTGAATTCAATTCCTACTGTGAAAAGTTCTTTAAAAGCTTTAATAATATATTGATTCATAATTAAAATTTCATAATACTTCTTTAATTGTTTTCTAAAACAAATCTTCCAAAGAATATTATTTAAAATAAAACATTTTGAAAAAATTCCTTATATTTTATTAGTTTAACCAAATCATTTTAAATTGAATTTACGAATTATTATTTAAAAGATTTATTTGAACTTAACACATTTCAAAATTATATAAAACTTATGAATTATTTTTAGAAAACAAACGAAAAATTCATTTTTATAAAATCAAAAGAAAATTCATTTCAGCGAATTGTATTCGAAATAAAAAATTAATTTGAATTCAATTGCAAATGAGAAAAAGTCTTTAAGAACTTTAATAATGTATTAATTCATAATCATAATTTCATAATACATTAGGAATTCTTTTAACAATTTCCAATAGAATGTTATTCAAAATAAAATCTTTTAAAAGAATTTATTATTTTATATTAAATTACAAATCGAATTAAATTTATTTGGCAAATTATTGCTTAAAAGATCAATACTTCATTTTAACAAAAAAGAAATTACAAAACGAAATAAGAATTCGTTTTTACAAAGCCAAAATAAAATTCGTTTCAATAAATTCTATGACAAACAAAATATAAATTTAAATTCAATTCATGCTGGAAAAAGTTCCTTAAGAGCTTTAATAATGTATTAATGTAAATTAATTGAGATCATCTTAATTTTATAATACCTCATTAATTGTTTTTTATTAAAATAAAATTTAGAAAAAGAATTCAAATTCAATTAAATTTAATTCGATTTAAAGAATTTTATTTAGTAATTCATTTGAACAAAAAAATCATAAGTTATATAAAACTAAAGAAATTAATTCACAGTTTTTATAAAACTAAAAGAACATTCATTTTGCCAAATTATATAGGAGGCAGCGAACAACTTTGAAAGTTTTTTATTGTTTCCATTGTAAATTCGCGAAACGAATTTTTCTTTTGTTTTATTAAATTAGGTTTTTAATTTCATAAGTTTAATATAAATTGTGATTTTTTTTTCAAATGTATGAAATTTACAGGAAACAACGAATAATTTTTAAAATGTTTTTACAGTTTTTAATACAAATTCTTCCTTTCGTTTTAAAAATCATGGGTTTTATTCCATAAGTTTTATATTATTTAGGATTTTTTTTGAGCAAATGAAATACTGAATCATTTATAAAATAATTTGTAATTAAATTTAGATAAAACTTTGAATTTTTTTGTTGTTTTCCATATAATTTGTAAAAACGAATATAAATTCTTGAAGCGAATATTCCTTTCATTTAATAAAATCATGAGTTTTATATTATTAAGTTTTTTTTAAGGCAAATGAAATACTGAAACATTTATATAATAACTTATAATTAAATTTAAATAAAACTTTAAATTTATTTGTTGTTTTCAAAATAATTTGTTAAAATGAATTTTTCATAAATACATATGATCATATATTGAAATAAATTAAAAATATATATTGAAAAATTTACTGACGAATGAATTCTATTTTAAAAGCTTTTTAAATTAATCTACAGAAAATATTTTTTCATGAAAAGTTTTATGGATTGAGAACACAAATTTCATAAATCGTTATAGTATTTTAAGAAAGTAAAGCTAAAATTAAATTAGTTTTATTAAAACTAAATTAATATTAAATTTTTTTCATTTTCATTTCAATATAAAAAGTTTTAATATTTCAAACTTTTGCTGGGTCGCACAACGTCTGTCGCTTTAATTGTAACATGACTCTTAAGCTTTTTCAATTAAATACTTAGTTCTCTCTAATTAATACAAAATCAATCGGAAACAATAACTTTTTTTTAAATTATTTCTTTACATTTAGTAGTCTCAAACAAAGCAAATCATTTCTTTTTTATTAAATATTTAAATTTTAATTTTATTATCTATAAAATTTCGATCAATTTAGGGGAATTATTACAAGATTATCATGATTATTATGGAAATTATTATTATTATTATTATTATTTCATCATTTATTTTATATATTTTTTTGTTTGTCGTCTGATTTTGTGTCATCAAATGAAAAAGAAAAGCTTTTATTTTATTTGTCATTTTTAATCATTAGACTGAATTAAATAAAAGTTTCTTTATTTTTATTATAATTAAATAACATTATTTTAAATCATTTTATAACATAAAAACATTAATTTAAAAAAATTCCATATTTAATTTTAATTATTAAATAATATTATTATTTAGTACTATTATTACATAATTTCATAAATATACATAATTTTAAACAAAAAAAGTCATTTCTTTTAGGTATTTTTTATTTTTTTTCTCTCTTTAGTTTATTCATTTGATTTAATTTAATTATATGTAAAACATAATTTCATTAATATAACGAAAATATTTAATTGAAATTAAATTTAAAACAAAATAATAATAAAGCTCCTTAATCCCAAAATTCCTTATCCCTTTTAATTCATTTTTTTTTTTAATTCATAACTAAAAGTTCATTTTAGTTTTTAAAATAAAATTATTATAATAAATTTAATTTCGTTTAAGTTATTTTTAAAATAATTTAAAAAAGTAAAAAACATAAATCATTTAAATGAGCATTAATTTTATTTTGATTTTTGCCTTAAAATAAATAAAATTAGTTTATTTAAACAAAAATAATTATTAAATACAATTTTAAAGAAATGAATTTGTAAGTTAATTAAATGATTTTAGTAAATAAAATATAAAGTAAAAACAAAAAAACACACACAAAAAATCAAAAGAGTTTTATTTGTTATTAAATAAAAAAATTATTAAATATAAAATGAAAATGTCACACAATGGGGCCAAGCGCAAATTTTTTGATAATAAATGTATCTGCTAAAATAGTCTTTAAAATGAATTAAAATGTATGGAAGAAATGTGGAGGAGGTCAGAAGCTTTTAAAAAATCAACTTATAGTCACCTTGTGATAACATGAGATAAACTACAGGGTGTCAAATTTTACTATCTCGCAATTTTTTTGATAATAAATGTATCTCCTAAACTAGTGTTTAAATCGAATTAAAATGTATGGAAGAAATCTAGAGCAGGATATAAGCTTCCAGAAAAATAATATTATAGTCACCCTGCCATAACATGAGATAAACTACAGGCCGTAAAATTTTACTAAAAAAAAACTTTTGTTAATCTATTTGAGAACCTCTGACAGTCTGTTTACCAAACATCATCATCATTATTATCACATCTCAAAAAAAAAACCAAGTCAACTAAGTCATTCACTTAGACGCTTTACATAAATTTATTCATTAAACTTTATGTATCTCTTTTGCTACTGTAATTTGGAAGCTCATTTACCTAAAAACAAAATAAAAACAAAAACAAAAAACTAAACCCAGATAATCTAAATTACTAACATGCCACCTTTGGCTTCATCACCGACATCGTCATAATCATAATTAATCATGTGATAATAAGCCTTTCATTTGGTTTAAGCCAAGAAGAAATAAAGCGAAATTAAAATTAAAACTTGGTCACATTTATTACTCAATAAAGGTTTTTTCGTAAGAGGAAAATATAAAAAACACAGACAGAATGCGATCATTATGAAGAGTCTAAAGTAAAACTGGAAAAACAGTCTTAAAAAAATGTAATGAAATTGAAAACAGAGGAACAGAAACAAACTCATCCAAAAGATAAACATCAACACGCAGCATCTTCGTAGGCAGACAGACTGTAATATTAATGAGACCAACTTTTTATATTCTAGGTTTATATATAGAATCTGAATATCGAT
This sequence comes from Phormia regina, assembly GCA_001735545.1. Taxonomy (NCBI): domain Eukaryota; kingdom Metazoa; phylum Arthropoda; class Insecta; order Diptera; family Calliphoridae; genus Phormia; species Phormia regina. Next base: position 32,504 of record MINK01185373.1, read on the forward strand.
CAGGAAATTTTATGCTATAAAATGTAGAACACAAGATTAAGGATAAAATACATGCATATAGTCCTTAAGAAATGATATCATATGATATCCTACATTATTTTGTATATACATCAAAATTCCGGGAGGGTCTTATGTTGTACCCGTGACCAATTGTGGACTGATACTTGTAATAACTATAGTGTATATTTCTATAAATTATACGCTTACATTACAATATGTTATTTATGCATTTTAAGGTGATTCTGGAAAGTGAGAGTTATGTAAGAAGTATGATCTATTATTAACCGATTCTCATAAAATTTGGAAGTGTAGTTTATAAACATATAAAAGATATTTGTATCAAATATTAATTTAATAACAATTTTATTTTGGGATTTATGATTGATAAATTGATTTTGAGAAGGGGACTTTATATGGACCGATCTGCATAACATTTTGATAATAAATGTGAATTTATACTAATTCAGCACTTTCATGTGCGAATTTCTATATTCCTATATTTACAATCGTTAAATCACTATTTTGGGAAAATATAATCTCAATAGACTGCTTTTATAAATACGATTATCTTTTGGAATATATTTATTAACTTTAAGCCATTATTGATCTTAAAAACTAAGGAAGAATGTATAGCCGGTCAAGAGCGACCACATGATACCTTACACCATTGCCTATATATACCAAAATTCGGAAAGGAGCCAATTATGGACCTTGTATTAAGATGAGAATAAAAACATAATATTACAGAATATTACGTCGATACTAAGATTCACATGTATTTATGCACTTTTTGGTGATTTTCGAAATTGGGTCTTATATGGAAGCTATGGTCAATTATGAACCGATCTTCATGAATTTTTTCACTGTCACTTATACTTATATAAATGCTATATGTGTCGAATATTAAATTATTATTAACTTTTAGATGGGATTTATGGACGTTAACGTGATTTTCGAAAGACGGCTTAATATGGGAGCCATGTTAAATTATGGACCATAGATTTATGCTTACATAAAACTT